>JASFYC010000497.1:0-60951 GCA_030412335.1 Botrylloides violaceus | reverse complement strand
TGCGTCTTGTTTGAACAATGCATTCCACGATGAGCCTACTGTAAGCATCAACTATAATACGATTCCACGCATAGATGTTTTATGTGTCTGAGAAATCGCAGTTACTGGAGACCTAAACTAAAACGATACGAAATTCTTCGGTATCGCCAACGAAGTCATAATTGAAAGATGGTTGAGCATCATCACCGTCAAATCTGTGACCTACTGCTACTGTACTAGACATAAATAAAACTGGGACCCAAACACACACGGAAAGCAAACTATAGTAACGATTATCGGCAGGATGTCCTCGTCTAAGAATGATGTTTTCAACACAGTAAGGTGCACTTTACATTTCGGAAAGGTTAGGCTACTTAGCAAGATCCCCAATCAAAGTAGTAACGTGCATTACTAAATCATAGGCCTCTAGTATATATAAACAAATAGATCTTGCTCTCAATGTTATCGCGCGAGCGTTCCTCTCGACCACTGGGGATTTAATTTAGTGATTGGGTTGGCCGTTGCGTTTAGTGGTTTGTAGGAATATATTGTTGATTGGTTATTTCGCCTCTCTCTGAATTTAATCATTGTTTTTTGCTCTAATCCTTTTTTCTTTACACGAAGAAGTGTTGGTCTTAGTCGCAACGAATTTTTGCTGCTTCCTTCATTCGCTCTATATTCTTTGAGCCGTACACCACGATTTGTTGTGAATCCTATATTTGCAAAGCCAGTCTTGCTTGTCTCTTACGATCGCTCACAAATTATTTGATTCGGGTCTTCGTTGGATTAAAGACGTTAACTTGATACGCACAAATCGCTGGTTGCTAGAAAATCTCACCATAGACAGGATTCTGCGCCTGAGAAGTCGGCGTTCGTAAACATTGAGATCGCCGCGCAGAAACACAATGGTCCATTTCGGGTGCCGATGTACGAATTGTCTTTTTTGATGTGATCGACAGACGTCGGCTACAAACTAAGTACAAATTCTCCAAATACAATCGCTTTGAATCGCTGCATCTCAGATATGACATAAGAACACTCTTCGACATCATCTGCCGAGCATCCAACAGTCACCTCCTCTATTAATCGTCAGCATCTGCGAGTCTGCGAACTATTGTAAAGAAGAAGAAGAATTTCGTATTCCTTCACAATCGCACACAAAGTAGTAATCGACTGATGGTGGAACAATGGCCTACTCTACTGTAGGTAGGTAAAATAGGCCATGGTGGATTGAATGCGATTGAATTGTGTCGAACAAGATATGAATGAACGCAAGTGACGGAAATTAACAAGCTGTAAAGCCAAAAGTACGATGCCGGATTGCCATATGATGTAGGCTATAATTAAGACCTGATTCGGTAAAAACACGTATCCTTCCTCCTCGTATTGATTCATGACCGTTCCAAATAACTACATAAATCGTGTAGGTGTGTGAGTTTGTGTGTATATTAGGGCTGAAATCGAATTGCAGAATTCACCTGAACCCATTGAACAAATAGTTAAACAATCGCATATGGGCAGTGTGTGCTCAACTGCTCGTTATAATAAGACTCATTGAGCACGGAAAGGGGAACACTTGCAGATATTTGGTTCTGCTGGAAAGGCGACTTAGCAAAATCCTTGGTGAGGGCATACATATATGTCCAATTTCAAAACGACATTACAGAATCGTTGTAGGATGGATAAAGATATGGTTTTTTCTGCAGTGCGTGCTTGGTGGAAATGAAGAAACAATCACAATCACTAATCACTAGCCTGGCGATGTGATTGAAAAGTTTGACTGCAAAATAGGCATATATGTAATTTCTGGACGAAAGTCGACGGCTTTGAGCAGGGCATCTTTGGAATCGTCTTTCCCGCATCCAGCCGTCAGCCGACTTCTCAATCGAGCTAGGCAATGCCTTCAGTGAACAGTAAAAGAAAAGCTCTTGAACTCGCTTGTGAAAATTGATTGACTTGTCTTAAATGGATTACCACAACCTGTCTTTCAGAATAAATTTCTTAAATTGCGACCACCTTCGACAAGCTGCTCTTTAATAGACCATCACAATGACGAAATTACGATCGGTGTCCAGGCCAGTACCACTTGGATCGTAATCGTAATCGTGAAACATGATACATGAATACAGTAATCGTGTCAATACCTCCGGCTTATAGCCCGGATCACTATTACAATCACGGCTCTCCGCACTTCCCCGATACCGACTTCCAGGCAGGGAAGGAACGGATACCAATTTTAAAGCCTCCGATTTGACTCGGTCGGGAATCGAAACCGGAACCTCCCGATCAGAAGGCGGACAGTCCATACCACTCGGCCGACTGAACAATTATTTCGAAAATTACATGCATTGATGAATGGTAATTAGCGTGTATGCCGTCATACTTGTCTTTTGAGAATATGTAGGCTATACAGCAAAAATCAAAATTACATCCAACCAAACCCTCCTCTCCGTCCATGCTGTGGAGCCGAGTGAAGCACTCAATTATAGACTTTGAAATCATCATGCAATTAGCTAACGGTAGATAAATATTAGCCAAAAACAGGACTGAATTAGGTACTGCACCGAATCGCAGACTTTATATATGAACGATATTACAGATATCGTCAAGAAGCTTTACCACAGACGTTTGGCAATGGTTTATTGAGAAATATTCATAGATTGACACAATATGTTGCACTTTTTACACTTGCTAAAAATTAGGGACTCGGTAGGATTCAGGAGTTACTGTTAATACGACGTTGATAATCATCAAGAATTATGATTCTTCAACCGCAAAGAAACAAATGGTGGTAGAAGGCCGCAAGTAACAGACGAGTGAAGTCTATAATGCATTGACGAGAATACAATTTCTGTTTACTGTCACGTGGAAATACAGCTGAGGAATCAGTGCACTTTCACTCGTTCGCCTAATAGTATTCCGGGTTTGTCAAAAGAATATTTTAAAAGTGAAATGAAACGTTTCAATATCAAGATTCTTGAATGTCTTCATATCTTAAACCAAGCGTAACTGAGTGTGGGAGCCTATTAGGCTACTCGCAACGTAAATTAATATCATGCAAATACGCCGGATGCTTCGTGATGAAAACTGAACTACTGTAATTGCATTAAAGATGGAAGAAGATTCAGTAACTTATACCGTAAGCAGTAGTGTTTCCATTGTTTCCAATTAGGCTAGAGATTGTATCTTCTTTAATTTCAGCGCTGTAGTCGCGATTATCCTCTGTGACTATTTAATAACTATCATTACTTATTAAACTACATTTCACAATAAGTGCTGTGTGTTCAACGTGTCTGTGGCCAAGGCGGGGAATTTTTAGGCAGGAAACTAGAAATTTATAAAACAACTACGAACAAACTCTTCCATCAACCGCTCACTTCCATCTACTCTGGTATTGAGCAGTTCACATCAGAAAGATGAGTAGCTTGGCAAAAATGTTCATGGAAATGTCCCCACGATGACACCGCGAAATCTCACCAAACGTTACGTCTGTTAAATCGTTGAATACTAAGGCGGTTACGTCAAGCAGACTCAAAAGCCGGCGTCAGAAGCACCTAATTTCTTGACAGAACATATCTATATTTGTCACCCATCATGTCTGAAGGAGCGGAGGGAATTCCTTTCGAATGTGCGGCTATAAGTGCACCTGCTACAAAGCGCATTATCCACAATAAAATTTGGTATCTAGATTCGCTACACCCATTCCAAATTTTCGGGACAGTGTGATGTGGAGTGGTGCTGCTCTATTCAGTGCCAGATATTCGATTTTCAGTCTGCATGCTCACACTTAACGTAAAGCGGTTAACTCAAATGTTTGATCTCTGGCGGGAATAACATCGTTTCCCCACCGACGCTAGTGATGTCCAAAGGGTATCGAAGCATAATGATTTATACCAGTGCTATTCGCGCTCATGTCCTTCCTGTCCCAACCATCCCAACTGTCCGGTGTGGTACGGGGTGTGGCTTGGGAAATCAAGGGGAAAGTGTGCGAGGTGCAATGCAACTACTTTTAACACAAGAATCTTCTTTTGTAGTAAATCAATACTTATCGCTCTCTATCGCAATGACATCCTTTTGAAACTCGCAATGATCGCCGCAGTCATGGCACTTACCAACTCTCGAAGCTGTAAGTTGTTTCGTCGCAATATTATGTGGCGTATTCGTATAACTCGCTCAACAATTATTTTAATGCTGTTTCGGCCACCCGAACTGCACTAATCCACCGTTTTATTTTGATCCCACTCGAGTATGACGTACCGGTCCCAGCAATGTTTGCCCTTAAATTTGACGTGACTGAATTTTATTGGTTTGTTCCCTGACGAAAGTCAATCTTTAGAAGTTTATCCTGTAAGTTGCGAATCACCTTTTGCGTTTCCTACTGTACATTGTGAATTTGAATTTGGCCCGTAGGCTTTCCCGTTTATTCTGGCACGGTAAAACCAGCGATTCTTTCAACGCACGAGGAACCAAACCATTTCCAAAGACGCTTCGAATGAGCATCTATATAAATATAAGAGCCAGTTTGTCTGTCTGTATGTATGTATGTATGTACTGTAGGCTATGTCTGTCTGTGCACGATTCAACTTCTTTATTACTGAAGATATCGCCATAGAAATGTACAGGGATGTAGGGATGGACGTTATGCGTGCGACCAGGTGGTTTTTCAGCGCTTAGACCGTGTATTTCCTAAGTTATACATCGCCCAATACTGCTATTTCCACGTTTCGATATGCAGAAATGAGAGATGCACCTTTTAGATCCCTTCTACCATCTAGCGGAACAATCTCTTTATCACTGCTGGTCGCGTGATGTCTCTTAACGCTTTCATTTTATCCAAAGTCTCTCAAAAACACAAGTCGTCCGTTCTCTCTCGCGTAGTCGCCGCCAATTTGTCTAAATTAGTCCGCGGTTGTGCTGTGAACTTATGGAACGGTTTAGTGTCGTGCCGAAATATTATTGTATATTCAAAAGTTGGGAGTTGAAAATTTGTACTTTATCGAGGGGGTTGTTGTGTTTTGCGACTATCGTAATGCAGTCGAACTCCGTGTAGCGGTCGATACAAGGGGGCTTGTATGAGTCGCTATGATTGGAGCCCTGGCGTATTCACAGTCTCTGTCAACGCACGCAGTCGCGATCTATCTTGCTGAAGTTCTCTATAGTAATCCCGACCACAAATATAGATTCCCGGAAAGTACTGTATTCCTCAGCAAAGTCATCAACGTATCCACCAAAGTATGATCACGAAAGTATGATCACGAAAGTATGATCACGAAAGTATGGTCAAAAACTTGTGAAATTACCAGACTAATAACATACTAAAAGATGAGAAGGATTACAAAGTAAAAGGCGTATAAAGGATAAATAAACGAGGCGCGTCCCGAGATAAGCGGCATCCCGCGTGGCTGCGAAACGTGAAAGGACGATCACCAGACATGACGGCTATAACATGCGAGAACTAGTCTCGGAGCAGACGTTCTCACGTACAAGGCTCAGTGGTTGGGTACCGGATACGGCTGCCCTCCATTACACTCCCCACCGAAGGGCACTTTCGTAGAACGTAAAGTGTTCCTTCCCAATAGTGACACAACAAAGGGACGTCAAACAGAAAGACAATAAACGAAATTAAAGGCATACATGATACAACAATACACACAAGTCAAGTCAAGTCCTATAGTTCGCTAGGGACTAAGAGCACCAATTTGTGGATTGGGCGTTCGAGGTAGGTTACGGCAGAACTCCGTTTACCTCGGGTGTCGAGTTCACGAGTGCCAACCAGCACTCTCACTTTTCTTACCAGGTCGTCATCACCGGGGAAGACCGTCTCTACTCGACCTAGTTTCCATGAGTTTCTTGGGGTGTTTGGGTCAGAAATCAGGACAATATCACCAACTGACAAGTTTCGCTTCACATTGGGCCATTTTTGGCAACAACGCAAGGAAGCAACATACTCTCGCTTCCATTTGTGCCAAAATTCATTCGCAATAGATTGGATATTGTGGTGTTAATGGACGTGTTGTAGAGACGGAACAGTCCACACCAGTTATATCGCGAAGTAGTCGGAAGATACGTAACTTGACTTCGGATCTTCTCGACGTAGGCGGGTTCTCTGGTATAAGTCTTGCAGTATGAACACGAGAGTAGATTGAGAAGCTTTATTAGTATCTCTAGCGAGACACGACACCAGTATACACGACGAGTACACGAATTGCAGATGAGGCGATACGGCACTTGAGTATGATGACGATACTATCTAGGCCTATGCGCCGAGTCTCCAAGGAGGAGCGAAGATGGGCGAGTCCGTGTAGTAAGAGGACGATAGTAAGAGAGAGCTCCGTTATATATACCCCGATCTCAAGGGGGAACGAGAGAGGTTTATAGCTACGTCACGCATGAAGGCGTGTTGGTAGAGGACTCTCGTATTGGTAGATTAGTAGGGAATTCAGATATGATCTAGGATTAGGTAGAGGGGGAATCCCCTACACTACGCCACTTCTTCGCGAGATACTGATCGGCTACAAGCACATTTACACACAAATTCCAACGAGAAAAGCGTGCCAGACAACTGGGTTCAATCACAGCAAAGGGAGGTGCACACTGTGTAACAGTGCTTCCGAAGGCGGTAGCCTTACGCATTTCGTGCTCAATTTGGGCTTTTTCATTCTCACAAGGCACGAGAGTGGCTTCCACTGGAACAAAGACACCAGGGACCTGTAAAAAACTAGGGCCGCAAAGCCAACGGCAGTCCGATGTATAGGAAGCTATGGGATCCCTCTGCTAACAGGTTTCAGGCCTTGGTATCTGCGATCGAAGAGCTGGGATCTCGTCTCTCACATACACTTTTGCGACGTCAACAGTACTGGAATGATCAAAGGCTGAAACTTCCAAATCGCATATTTTCTCAGTTTTCATGCTGTTACTACCATGCATTGTAGATAAGTTAACTACAGTACTGTCACCTTTCAGTCCAAGTTGTCTCTTTACATCTTTGGAGATGAATGAACAGTTGCTCATCATATCAATAGCGGCATAACAGATGACTTTCTTTGACGGATTGTCCTTTGACTTAATCCAAACTGGTACCAACATGCTGTGGTCTGTGTTAGAATTACCCGGACCGCAAACTTTTGTGCACATTGAAGCCGCAGCTTCGGCTTCTTCTCTATGCATACTGGTCATGTGATTCTTTTTACATTTCTTACACTTAGCACGATTCTTACAGGTCTTACCTCTGTGATGATAAGAGCCCTTATTTCCGCATCCGAAGCATAGACGTTTATCCATGATTATCTGTTCGCGATCTTCTCGAGATAAAGCTTCAAATTGTTTACATTCCGAAATATGATGATCTTTCTTCTCGCAGTAATCACATTCTTCCGTCTTTGGTTCTGCATTTGTCCCAAAGGACACATTCGACTTTTTGTCTTGCGAGCCATTCTGTCTCTGAGAGTTCCCTTTATAGCTCTCCAATATATTGAATTCTGGATTATTGATTGTCTGTGCTGCAGATCTCACGAATTGCACAAATATCTCAAAAGGGGGATACACAAAGGAGTCCTCCATCTCTTTTTTATAGCTTGTTACTCGAGCTTGCCATTTATCAAACAAGTGTTGAGGGAGTTTCTTTGCAATATAAACATGATTCGATGCATAATCCAGGACTTTCAGTTCTGAGACCCATTTTTTGGACTCTTCTACTTGCATGAGGTAATCAGAGAATTCCCGCAAGCCAGTTTTATCGCCTTCTCTGACAGGACGCCAACTTTTCAATTTCCCCAACAGGCTCTGACCAATCACCATGGGGTTGCCATATCTCTCTTTCAGGGTAGCTATTGCCTTTTGGTACGATGCTTCAGTATTGTTCAAAAAATAAGCTTTTACCATTTTCCGCTGTTCTTCACCAAGGTGTTGTTTCAACAAATTCATTTTTTCATAGACGCATGTGACTCTATCTTCAACCAATGCTTTGAAGCTGGATTCCCACTCCAAGTATTCTGTTTCTTCACCCTTAAATACCCAAATCTTTATATTGGGGATTCGAGTCACAGGCTTTGGCTCGGGGTGACTCCCGGTAAATGTGTTAAAGGGAGGTGGGTAGTTATTTGTACTATGCATTCCTTGAGTGAAGGGTGATGCATGCACTGTATTTTGATATCTAGTCCCCTCAATCGGAGATGGATCAACTCTATTATATCCACCACCTTGAAACATCTCTGACGCGCGGTTAGTATTCCGAAGGTAATGTTCTACCCTCTCGTTTAAGTCAGTTGCTGGTAAGGATCTCTGAATGTCTGTGTAACTTCCAGTACCACTCGAGAGTCTATCAATCGTAACGAAGGTGGGATTTGAATTCTCATGTCTTACAAGTTGTTCTCGTTGCTCTTGCAATCTCAAACTTTCACGTTGTATCTCATCCCATTTTCTTCGATTGGATGCTAGTTGGTCATCCAACGAGGCAACCAGTGTCTGCTTTTCTCTTTCTTCGTGACGGTTCTCGCGTGTTTGGTTCATAGCAACGGACCTTACTGATTTTGCATCGTTTCTCCCTACACCAGCCCTCGACATCGTATCCGCTTTGACATATGCAAATACATCATTTCTTAGCTGTTCTCGCCTTTGTTCCATTTCGTCGAACATATCTGTGTACTTTTCCACTATCCGCGCAGGCAGCTCTCGGATAGCCTCAATGCGACGTCTTTGTTCATTCAGGAGTGCCATATTTCTCCTGACTTCGGCGAAACCTTTTCGTACAGTTTCTTCATCTGCACACTCTATCATGCACTCGATGACTTCACCGATGTGCCAACGGGTTGATTCTCTTGTTTCGGTAAATTCTCTTATGACATCAGGATCCGAGTGACATTCTTCTTTAACTGATTGACTACTCTTACTGTCACCATCACCTTCAATGCTTTCTTCCTCTTTTACCTTTACCACGTGGTCTCCGTCTTTTACGGCATGCACGGGTCTCTGTTTATCACACATTTTTCACTATGAGTCTTTACACTTCGGTAAACAAAGTTTTTGACTGTAGCGGTCGATACAAGGGGGCTTGTATGAGTCGCTATGATTGGAGCTCTGGCGTATTCACAGTCTCTGTCAACGCACGCAGTCGCGATCTATCTTGCTGAAGTTCTCTATAGTAATCCCGACCACAAATATAGATTCCCGGAAAGTACTGTATTCCTCAGCAAAGTCACCAACGTGTGTCGCATATACATTTCTGAATGTATATACGCGACATCAACTGTCGTATCTAGGACACTCGGACATGACCTAAATTCTCTTAGAGTATTATCCATTAGTGGGTTATACCAAACAAGACATATAATTAACTAGCTCATATAGCACATGGAATCGATAATTGACTTACTGTAGTAGTAACAAAATACACTCCTGCTGTTCCGATCATAACAGTATCGCTAAACTCCCGCTGTTATTATTACAAGGAGGATTTCAAGCCATGCGAAGATGATTCGCTGACGTAATTTGGGATTGTTTTTCCCGTGGTCGAACCACGTGATGACATTTGGCGCCACGTTTTGAATTCGAAATCGGGATTCTTTTATTCCGACATTCAGTATCTGGTTGTCTGCCGCAACGGAGCACACATGCGCTGTAGACATGTAGTCATAGAACATACACCATTCGACTTGTCTATTCGGCATTACTAATATTGTTTCATCGTACGAACGTGTAATCGAAGTGACTTGGAATATTGGTTCAATATAATCATCAATTCGGCATCAATTCTGTCTCAGCTAAGACTCGTGCAAGAACAGTATTTATATAGACAGACCGCTGTACGAAGAGCTCTATAGAAGCGTACGTCACTGACGTGGCGTTTATCGTGGGGTGTTTCGAACACGCAGTTTGGAGTCAGATCAGCGCGGAGTTCAACTACATTACGATATTCTCTCTCTCACCAACAAACAACCCCGCGATAAAAATGTATACAACGTATCCACCAAAGTATGATCACGAAAGTATGGTCAAAAACTTGTGAAATTACCAGACTAATAACATACTAAAAGATGAGAAGGATTACAAAGTAAAAGGCGTATAAAGGATAAATAAACGAGGCGCGTCCCGAGATAAGCGGCATCCCGCGTGGCTGCGAAACGTGAAAGGACGATCACCAGACATGACGGCTATAACATGCGAGAACTAGTCTCGGAGCAGACGTTCTCACGTACAAGGCTCAGTGGTTGGGTACCGGATACGGCTGCCCTCCATTACACTCCGCGCTGATCTGCTCCAAACTGCGTGTTCGGAACACCACACGATAAACGCCACGTCAGTGACGTACGCTTCTATACAGCTCTTCACACAGCAGTCTGTCTATACTGTTCTTGCACCAGTCTTAGTTGAGACAGAATACATGCCGAATTGATGATAATATTGATAAGCACTATGCGGACCTTGGGTAGTTGAGATCGACTCTACACCGCATACCATACATACCAATTTCGATGGAGTGTAAAGTGCTCAACTTCTTCGTCAGTCTCTCAGTCGCGTGCGTCTTCACTGCATGATTGGTTGTTAGCTGCCTATCTATCGTAAAGCTGCAGCGGGTATTTAACCAGGGACAATGAAGGTCATAGTGGCAGGATATCCAAAGACGGGGACCAAATCTATGAATGCTGCGTTGACTGAGTTAGGGTACAACGTTTACGATGCAATGGAGAATCTTGTCTGGCTTGAGGATGAATATACTAAGATATTCTCTGAAGGATGGACGACAGAAGATTTTCGTAAGATGTATGAAAACGTGGACGCCGTAGTTGACTATCCTGCCTGCTTCTTTTGGGATGAGATCCACAAAGCGTTTCCTGACGCGAAGGTACACAACCATTCTGTGGTACAGCTTTGCACTTGCTACTATTCAAAGCGGATTCTACTGTAGGGTAGGTCTACTTATAGTTGTGATGTGCAAAGCCTACATCGTGCAACAGCGTAGTGCAACATCATTTAGAAGTTATGTCGCCCGCTTCTGTATTACCAGCGTAAATGAATCTTGCTCCATGCGACCATGCCTATTGGGGGTAGGAAGTCGCGCTTCGCGTCGTAGGCTACCTGATATAGGGAACTGAACCAAGTCAATTTGGTGCGGCTTGAACAGCTACCACCATATCAAGACCAAGAGGGATATTACCGAACCGCACTAGAATGCTGATTTAGTCTCTATCCAGTAGACTTCTAGTTTCTTTCATGCGTAACTTAAGTAGGTCGGATATGTCGATGTCACGGTTGACTATCACGATATGAATCTAGTTTTCAAGGTTTTATATGAAAGAAAAATATGCATATATCACAAATGAAATGGAAAGAGCGAAGGCTGATGATCCACAAAAGTGCTGAACGAGCTTATCGTATTATCAACGTATTTGATTTGCAGAGTGCAGACCTAACTTCAGTTACTGTATCCTATATATAGCGGCTCATATTATACCAATATTTACCTATTACCTTTAAAATACGTAGGTCCGTAACGAAACGCTAGTACCGTGACGATCTATCCAATAAGCACAGTTTAAAAAGTCAATAAAAACATGAGAGAAACTAAAATTGGCAAAAGGCTTCAGACGAAAGCGGGAGCGTAATGCCCATAGGTCTGAACCGAATGGCAAATTTTAGAAACTGATGCCATATTGAAACTTTCAATTACGGTTGGACATGACGTGACTGACTGGCTGCCAAAATATGTTAGGCTAGTGTTGTCTACATTGCAATTCGCTTCCCTTGTTCGATTCCCGCCCGGTTAAATTGTTTTTTCTGGTCGGTATCGACGGAGTGCGGAGAATTATGGTTGTGTCAATGATCTTGGATATAAAGCAGAAATATGGATATCATAATTACGTATATAAAAATGAACCTGGCGAGGCTAAATGACTCTAAAACTGCTAGTTGAAAATCCAACTTCAAATCAACCGCAACAATTATGAATATATGATGAACGACGAATGCAATATGGGGCGGGAAGTTACATTCGTAATGACAATTTCGTGCGATAGCCTATTCCATTGATCGTCCGCCATTGACTCATACTGCAAATCTTCTACTTTTCGATTAAAAGCGTATTTACTTCCTATAGATAATACTGACTGTGAGAGAAGACGAAGATACTTGGTGTAAGAGTCTGAAAGTTCAATTACAAGCACAGCAACAGCTGAAGATACGATTTTTTTCGATGTTTTCTCGCACGTTCATGAGAGTTGGAAGAAATATATCTCAGAAGGCTTGTAAGTAGGGCTGTGGTTTTTATCAAATTACAAAAAAATCGCAACCGCTTTTAACGGAGGCCTTGATAAAAACCATATTTTTTCGGTTTTACTGGTTTTTATTAAAAGTAGGGACTCCATAGTGGAGACCAAGTTGTACGCGTAGAGGACGCTTCCCTTCTCCCAGATTCGCCGCTTGGATATTTTACGGCAATCCCCAAGGTTGCATTGCGGAAAATAAGCTTATTGTACAGTAGGCAATTTTGTAAACCGAAGCCACGTTTTGGTCCAAACCAGTCACATTTGCCCCTCCGACATTCCTGTGTCACGTGATCAAGAAGTTTTACATTACATTTTGCATTACAGTACAGTTACTGAGTTAACTTAGCGGGCAATATTTCACCCTGTTTGTAAATGATGATGATAAATATGTGACGAAATGAACCCTCAATGACATATGACGTCACATCATGTGAAGATATGACGTCAATGAGCCCCCTCCGAAATCAAAAGTAGTTTGCGTCCTTGTTTTCTTTTGAGGATACTCTATCCATATCCACTGGAAAGAAATTATAGGCTACTTCTAAAACAGAAACTCATTGAAGCATATCAATGGTCATCGACAGGATCAGCTCTGTGGGTAATCAAGGTTGCATCTGCTGTCCCAGTCTTTAACATTTTCCTACTGAACTGATCAAAACTATTGGAATGCCTGTATACAGCTTTAATAAACAGAAAAGGTAACTAAGCTGTAACACAAAATGTTAACGTAAATCAAGACGCCCAACAACCCCGAACTGGATCTAGCAACTAAATGGAACGAGACCTTAGGTGTGCGATGCAAGGCATGATGCCAACAGCACGCATTCAATTATCACGATGGATCCGCATGGATCCAATCATTACATCGGACCTATCAGGTCAAATCATTACACCTACAAATTTCTTCCGTACAGTTCCTATCGTTCTGGGAATAAAGCATCCGTCTGTGTGGTCATCCGGGGTGCAAATGAACGCAGAAATGGCAAAGAAATGTTATCGTTCTCATAATGCTTACGTCATACAGGTGAGTAAGTATGTAAGCACATAAACAAGCCTTTATAGGCCATGATAGAAAGTAATCGTGGATATCATTTGCCGACATAATCTCGGTCTATTAGCCTACAGTTGACATTATTTGTGGAATTTCATAGCGCCATGATGGTTTGCGACACAGTTCCACGTTACCGATATAGCAGTGGTAGCCTATAAATTAAGTAGGCCTACTACCTCCTGGGCACGATAAAAGTATGCAAACTCACCATAGATTCATCATAACTGTCCATAATGTAGTCTACAATGCCCGTAACGGCATACACTAAATTAAACTGCTTTTCCACTACCAAGAATCCAACAATCAGGTGCGAGAACCATGGGAAATGGTACCGACGCACGCCGGTCGCTTATGCAGCATTCCTCATGCGGAACGAAACGTCGCAATGAGGGCTTTCCGTTCCATGATTACTTATTATGGTATCAGTGAGTGCGAGTCGAGTCTTCATCAGGCTCTGTATATGATAGAACGCAATTCCACGCTTCACGCTGAGCACGGCAATCACCACAGTACAAGAGAATTTTGAACATCGTAGCGCTGATAACAAATCATTTCCATGCAGACTGCTCCAAAAGACAAGCTGCTCATTTTTAAATGTTCGGAAGGATGGAAGCCCCTGTGTCAATTTCTGAATCTACCCGTTCCATCAACTCCATTTCCACATAGAAACATCAAAGGGAATGTTGTCAACGAAATGGATGAAAATCCTATAATTAAAGAAATGAGTAGGGAAATTTCCAGGAATTTAGCGTTATGCACAGTCACCACTGGAGTGATCACGTATTGCTCATTTAAATACGGACCAGTCTTCATTGTAAGGGAAGGATGTAATCATTTGTGGTCGCTCTTTGAAAAACTCTGGGGATTTGCCCATTAATAAATCCCGAAGTTGGCGTTTTTAAGAAGCATACTGTATATCAATATACTGAATAGGAAATCCGTTGTCGTCTCCTGAACCTTAAGCTTTCTATACCGTGGTAACCAGGTGACTTGGGAGTTATTACCTGTCTTCTTTGTAAGTCTTTTCGCTTTTTGTTTTGCCTTTTGTCATGGTACATTCGTATTAAAAAAAGTGATTGGTTATCGTGTGAATTTCCTTTTCATAGGTCTCGAGGTGGCCTATAAACTAATTGTGTAGCCTACATGGTAGCATCCTCTTCAGCCTTCAGCGTTTCCAATCGTGTCGGACAACTGATCACTCTCCTTTATAATCTCCATAACGCAGTGTAGGCCTACTCTTCTGTCAGCACGACCCAACACGTCCTATAGATGGTCTGGCTCCATCTAGGATCGGCAAGCTAAACATGCTCTAGCTAATTTCCTATTCTCTCCCATTTTTCTTAAATCCCCAGACCACGTAAGCCAAGTTTGCCACCCATTCGATATGAGCGATTCGACATGAGTAGATGCTCCGTAAATGTAGGTCTACCGTATATAGGCCTATTTTCTATCCTGTCTCTATTCGGTCTCAGCCGAACACCTGAGCGCTTTTAGTGTGGGGTGCGAATTATTGGCTCCGGATTGCGCCAGAGTTCGGTGCTATAACAGTCGTGAGATCGAGTCGTCAGTATACGAAAGCATAGAGTGTCAAGATCGGACGTGCTGTTACGTGTGCGTATTTTAAGAAACCTTAAATGCAATGCGGCAGTACACTTAGTATTGACACCTGAAGCGCAAGATTCTTTCATTTGAGCAATGGACCACAAACCACATTATTGCACTTGTGTTCTTGTGTAGTGGTATTTACACATATGACCTTCCCTGATTGTAAAGAAATTCGGAAAAAAACATATTAAGTAATGATTTGATTATATTTTGTGTAATGATTTTATCACGTTTTGCACATATCTCCGTCAAAATTATCAACTAAAATTTCAATTTGCTTTGTTCGAATATTTCTTGAATGTCTTTTAGCCAAATCCACACAAAAATGCACTGGCATTACCCTCTCATTCAAATACTGTAGGAGTGTCAGCCTACGTCTCAAATACTTTTTACGTAGTGATTCAGGAACCGGGAATTCAGTAACTGACTGCCCGCTAGGTTCGCGACAAGAACCCATTCGACCGTCGTGTATGTAGCCTATGTGAGTAAGCCTAGGACTGTTCAGTTGACCGAGGGGTTTAGACTGTCCGCCTTGTGAACGGGAGGTTCCGAGTTTCATTCCCGATACAGTCAAATCGAAGACTTTAAAATTGGTATCGGTTCTATCCCTACTTGACAGTCGGTATTGGGAAGTGCGGAGAGCCGTGGTTGTGTAATAGTTATCCGGGCTATAAGTCGGAAGTATTGACACGTATACTGTGAGCGTCGACCTGGCGTATATGAACTTAGTAGGTGAAAAACGCATGAAATTTTAAATAAATTTCTTTTAAAAAATATTGAAAGCAGACCTAGGCAAAACAGTGGACCGGAGCTGCCATAGACATAAGCGAGAATGAAACGTGTATAGGGCCTATTCAATCGTGCATTACACCGATGCTATGGTAAGAATGTAGAAGTTATTGCGTAGTGCGCTGTTTGGTCTTTCATTTACTCATAGAATGTTACTTTATTGATTTACCGCTGTACCCAGGTCGTACGCATTTGCAGTTTACTCCACTCGGTGTCGCAATGGTGCCAGCTATAGGTGAATCTGAATTTCACTAGTCATTTACTCGAGTAGGCGGCATTCTTTCTGTTGCGCACCGCAGAGTCACCAGTCTTTCGCAATTCGTAAAGCATAAAGACATATAACCAGTGAATATGAAGGTTATAGTGGCAGGATATCCGAAAACAGGGACCAAGTCTATGAATGCTGCGTTGACTGAGTTAGGGTACAACGTTTATGATGCGTTAGAGAATATTGTCTTGCTTGAAGATGAATATACAAAGATACTCTCCGAAGGATGGACGACAGAAGATTTTCGTAAAATGTATGAAAACGTGGACGCTGTGGTTGATTTTCCTGCCTGCTTCTTTTGGGATGAGATCCACAAAGCATTTCCGGACGCTAAGGTATCAAAGTCAAATGTCATGTTCGAATGTTTTAGACCTATTACTCAAACGAGAAACGACGCTTACTGTAGGCCTAGTGGTGATATGAAATTCAAAGCCTGAGACGTGACTAAATCCAGCACCATCACTGAGGCCAAGTCTTCAACGTCTCAACCGAAGCATATGTATCATGATCCCCTTCCTTAGGACCAGGGATAGTGGTTGCTCATCGCGCACTATAAGTTTCATATCTGGGAGCAGAGCTAAAGTCAGTTGGTGTGACTATGACCTAATTCAGTATTTATTCAGCAGAATTTAATAGGGTATGTTTGAATTTATGGCTTTTCAACTGCTTAGGTCATGTACTCCACGTCAATGCTTTTAGTAGGCTACTCCGTATTGATAATTTCGATTTATAGCCCTGAACTATTGTGACCACAATCCTTTACGCACTCGGCACATAGTTCGGGGACTTGAACAGGTTATAATATGTCAAGGGCCGACATTGCCCGAAAGCGTTTGCATGTCGATAACCTGCAATGTGAATGACGATTTAGTAAGCAGTATAGCCTCTTGTAGAGTAGGACCGATAGGCTATGTTTAAGTCGCAGTGATATCGTGACAAAGAGAGCTCCGAAAGCTTCTGAACTTTATAATATTCTACAAAGCACAGCTAGACATTATCTGTGGTGAATGGGAATCTTCTTTGCGATATCTGTTGATCATCCGGCATCGGCATCGTTATATTCTCCCCGCAGTCACAGTTGAAATAGGAATCTAATTTTCAGAGTGTTGACTTATGAAAACAGTCAACGACCTTATTGCAATGTAAACGTTGAACCGTAGACCTGCGCTTCACTTGTGTAAAGGCGATTGTGCTATGTCATTTTGACAAATAAACCTCTGTAGGGCGAATAAGAACATGGACCCTATTTAATTAGAACGCTACGTACACTTGCGATATCTCTGGTGCTGGTCGCTAGCAAAATTCTAACACCGTAACGAATGTCCGCATTCAGCGCGCAACCCCGTCAACGCAAACGGCGGTAGTTTTTCCGCCATAGACCTATACGTCTGACACGCCCAGCTCCATGGTCTAGACTTTCTAGAGCCTATTGTTCGCAAGCTTCAATAGCCTCACTGCTAGCAATAAATGAGGGGGAGGTGACAATTTCATACGATATTATACCGATCTTCATTATCTGGATCACTGCAATTCTTTACCATTGCGACTTTACTTTTCAGATAATACTGACTCTTAGAGAAGATGAAGACACGTGGTGTAAGAGTCTCAAAGTTCAATTTGAAGCACAGCAACAGCTGAAGTTTCGACTTTTTTCGATGTTCTCTGGCACGATAAGGAGAATTGATAAAACGATAACTGACAAGGCTTGTATGTTCTTTTTCTTCTTTGGTCTGGATTTCTATTCTCTTCTTCGGACTAGATGTCAGGGCAGCCACAGAGCAGCTTAATTCTGAAGTAGGCCTATTTTAGATAATGACGGGTGGTAGTCTATCTACCAGAATATGACGTTTCGTCCCTTACGAATATCCATCATGGAACAAGTCAATCCAGTGCGGGCAGTAGGTGGGTTTAGAATCAGAATTTGTAGGCAAACCTGCCTGGTACGACGTCCTGCAGAATCCAGCAAAGTAACTCCCTTTTTACTGTGAACTCTTTTCGTACAGTTCCCATAATTCTGGGAATAAAGCATCCTACTCGGTGGTCATCCGTGGTACACATGAATGAAGAAATGGCAAAGAAATGCTATCGTTCCCATAATGCTTACGTCATGGAGGTGAGTGATGCTGACTTCATAAGAATAGGCATAACGCAATTCAACTTTAACCCGCACGTTGTCAAAACAAACTCTATCGCCGTGACCAAGCGCAAGATTTGGAACGCTTCTGAGCACTGGCCTTGGTCCATGTCCTTATTGTTATATTTAAGACGCAGTTTATTCATTGGAGCCATTAACTTCGTGCTTTCGTGTTCACAGTGACAAGCACTCATCTGATTGTGCAGTGCCATATTGCCGCACTTTTAAACTATAGGCTATAGGTCCATATTTTTTAATTAAAATGGCAAAACTACGCTCATATAGTTTACCGTGTTACGAACGTAGGTCGTCTCCCTGCAATTTCATCATTTTTCCTAAAGCGTGTCGACAGTGAATTTAAGTTTACAACTTGTGTGGTCTGATTAGTGAGCGGAGCTATGTCGTTTTAGGCCTATAGCAATCAAAATCAACAAAATTGTGAACACATGATAGTTGGACAACAATCCCCGCTTGACACTCAGTATTGATGATTTCGTACGGATGTCGTTGTGACAGCAATGCTGTGGACTTTAAACTGGAAGTTCAATTAACGTATAGTCTAAGCATATTGACTTGGGGTATATTACCTTAGCAGCTTCGAAACGCCATAGATTCATCTATGGCCTACTTTAGTAGTAGAGTAGGCCATGAATCATCACAGAAACAGCCAAATCATTTCTATGCAGACTGCTCCAAAAGACAAGTTGCTCGTTTTCAAATGTTCGGAAGGATGGAAACCGCTGTGTGAATTCCTGAATCTACCCGTTCCATCAACTTCATTTCCGCATAAAAACATCAAAGGGAATATCGTCAACGAAATGGATGAACATCCAATAATTAAAAACATCAATAAGGAAATTATGAGAAATTTAGCGATATGCGTAGTCACCACCGGAGTCATAACGTATTGCTCATTGAAATACGGACCTATCGTCATGGTACAGGAAGGATTTAATCAAGTGAGGTCGGTCTTCGAAAAACTTTGGGGATTTGCCCATTAATCAATTAAATGCTCAGCATTAACCATTAATATATACAACCATATACTAAATTGAAATTCTGGTGTTGACCTTCGATGCGAACAACTCTGTGGAGCCTGCGCTTTCAACCGTGACGATTATATAATTGCTGATTGTTACGTAGCTTAGTGTGTAGACTAATAGTCTAAATGCCCTTCCGCCCTTGTCACTCCTTCCAGTATATGTTTCTCTCCGGTTATATGATGCACTTGTTCGTGTATTAGTGTGAATCACATTTCCTCTACTCCTTCCTATACGTCTACACTTCTTTACTCACAGCGCCCTCTTCTGTCACTCCAACTTTTCTCATACAACATTCAAATTATGTCGTGCAATTTCTTATCTTCTTTCCTCTACCTTGCTCCGGTAAGAGAAACATTTTCAGGGAGATATAGTTTTCCCTCCCTTACATGCACATAGTATTTGAGTCTGTCTACACTTTTGATCCGAGTGGTTTCACTGACATACTGCAGTCTGTTTGCCAGAGCACAAAATTATGCCTATTGTTGGCCTACTTGCTACCCTACCCTAGTCCTGTCACTCCCAGAATGCCCAAAAAAAACGCGAAATTTTCAATAGGCGCCGCTAGACACCTTTATTTTTCCTCCGCCTGCGTTGCGATTTAGCTTACAAGAGATAATTTTCGAGTCACAAAATCTTCGCATCTTTATCGCGTTATTTTGGAATAAAATATGGGATTTTGGGCAGAGTTATATGTGTGTTTGGTAGAAAACATGTACTTTATTTTCATATCGTGCATTAATCCGGCAGAATATTCTATTTCGTAGCAAGAAGTTAATTGATTTTTTGCTTCAGTTGGTTGAGTTCTTTTACAGCAATTGGTTAATGAATGATTCGTGCGTATAATAAACTACACTTATAGCTATCCAGAGCGATTTAGAAATGGCGCCATTAGATAAAAAGCTTTTGATGGCCCGATGGTATCAATATCAAGCCGATGGCACCTGATCTATCTGCCAGCAAACTTATATAATACTTATATAATATTGAAGAGTGTAATAGTCGATAACGGACGATCAATAGATATTGTAAAGACGATCACCTCAGATCAGGTGATCTTCACCTGATCAAGAAGCGGAGTTTCGAAAGCTTGTGAATGTTCTAATTCTCAATAAACTAAGGCTGGACACTAAATCTGTGGTGATCGTCTTTACAATCATCTTCATCAAAATTTCCTATTGGAGAACCAAGTTCTCATCAGGAGCTTCCTATTCCTCAGATGTTGTGAGAAAGAAGTTGCTGAAAATTCTCCCTATCCATCATGGTGCGTCTGAGTTGACTTTCGTCGACGCCAGTGAGTTTAGTTAATTTACTTTAATGGTTGGATGAGCGGTTAGAGCTGCAGAACAAAAAGTTCTTTTGTAAACTTCCATTATCAAGACGTGTGATATGAACTATGTAGGCCTACTTTAAATGTTGGTTTTGGAAAAAGCGATTTATTTCAATTATTTTAGTAATTTCACGGATTTAAGCATCAATTAATTTAAAAGACCAATCTATTTCCTTTTCATGGATGGGTATATCGTTTTTGCTGTTAGGTACGTTTTTTCTTTTAAAACCACCTTTCACCATGCGGCGCAGAAAACCTTTTCATACTGCTTCAAGTTTTGTCATTTCACTTGCATTCAATTGTCAGGCCTGAACTGAGTATAATACTTATACAATATATACAATACTTATGTAATAATAGTAGTACTGTTACTTCAAGCGTGTGGCAAGTGCGGCGTTCTCCAAATAATTCCAACTTGCAACATTGCAACATCGTGTTGTCTATAGAATGAAAATTTACACGGACTTCGATTGTGAAATAATTTACAGTTAATACATCCACTTATGTTAAGAATATCCGATATGCAATGATTATCGGGTTTTGCACACATTTACGTCCGATAGGATATTTTCGATTTGCTTTCTTACAAGTTCGAATTTATCCTCGGGATCTTCCGACAAATTCACATATAGTTGCCCTGCGATTAATATACCCAACCAACCAGATGGCTCAAAGCCCTTTTCTAGCATTACAGGAACCATCGGTATTTTCTTCTGGTCAGCGTACTGAGCCTCTGCGGAGAGAAAAATAAAAAAGTTTAGTTCTAGCCTTTTTCAGATAAAGCTGAGCGTAATTTTATCGGACACTCCTTGTAGTTGTCATCCGGCTTGTAGTAGACTATGATCGCTCTACCAAGGGCGACAGATGATTTTATGTTCAAACGCCATAGCTATGCAAATAACACAAATACACATATCACCATCACAAAACCGATTGATATGCAACTATTCTATGGGCAAATGAAGAAATGAGACATGATCAATGCCGTCTACTTCACGCTTGTGTCAACTTGCAAAATCACCAACGTTATCTTGCGTATTTGCAGATTCTCCCGCCAGCATATACCCTATTTCACCGGTTGGAAAATTATTGTAAGCCTATATATTAGTAGCCTAATCGTGTTGACCTGTCACGATCTTCATCATCCAAGCTAGTTGTCGTTCGCTTAATTTTGAATCGGTAAAAGTATTCTTAACATCGTATTCCTAAGGTGGATTGTACTGAAATAATTTGGACATTGGTCATATTTTTCACTTCTTCTGATTTGCTTTGATTTCACACAATATAAGAGACCCTAAATTACTGCGTATTACCGAAAAACTGGGCCCGACATCAACGGAGATGGAGGTACACTCCAGGACCTGATCTATTCTACACTAACAGGTAGCCTACCTTTTTTAGTAGATGCACTATCTCCGTATTTCTCAGTCACTCCCAAAATCATAATAGCAGCGTTCTCGACGGCTTCGGCCATTGATGTCAGAATTGAGCCCTTCATCTTGTTCACATCTAGCCACACTTCAAAGTCTTGATCTTCCAGATACTTAGCTAGCTATTGATATGAATAGAAATAGATGTAGCCTGTCTGTCTACATCATAGAGTTATAAATAGAAGGGGATATATATGCGTGCCTGCTGTAGCAAGTAGTGAGACTGCTGGTGGTAGTTTTGTGCAGGCCCTGTTGAACCCGCTTAGTAAGTAGTTACATCCCGCTGTGTTGACTTTGGAGGGTCATACTAAAAGTAGGTCCACGAGATCAACGAGGACATGAAAAACCTTTCAAAGTGGTTAGGGAAAGGTCCCGTTGAGTAGAATCCGAGGCAAGTCGATAGTTTAATTGTCGCGGAGTTAGGGAGGCTCGCCGAAGCATCAACGTGATCCGTGTCGCTTAGGTTTGTTGAATACATTGTCTCGAGGTCTACCGTACTGTACTGTAGGCCTACTGTTTCTGTATATTGACGAGTTGCGATCTGCATATTACGGCAGCTTATTACAGTAACGTACTTTCCAAATGACAGGTTGTGAATCCCATTGGTAGCTGATCATGACGTGTTTCTTTTTTGTGTTCTGACTGGGCGATGGCGATTTCAATAAAAAGGAAAGGCTGGAGGACTCCTTCCGTATGGTAGACTCGGAGTGCGTGCCTTCAGCTTCGATACATTTATCAAGTGCTTGTATAATCCGTTGATGCTGTATATAGATTAAGTTTTCATGTCATTAGTAGGCTATAGGCCTTAATTGTTATTCTAGTGGTTAGGTTAACCTCGCCATCAATTCTTCCAGTACAAGAAGTGTATACGCGCTTAGGCCTCGTTCAAAGGGATTACATATAGAGTAAAGCAATCTTCGTGGCTACAACGTCGTTTGCAATTTCTATGGTATTGTATCTTGAATTGATGATTTGAGACATCCATTTATCTGGTTAACGAGTCCTATCCTGACAATTATCATAACCCTACGTATATCAAACCATAATTTAAGTATATAGGCATAGCCTACGACCCTACGGGATTCCCGTTAATTATTCTGCATTGATATTGGAGCTTTTGAAATAATATTGATGATAAAGACATTAGTACTAGACAGAGTGACAGAGTGTAAGCCCAGCGGCTAAACAAGGCAGGCCCTACGGCGCTATGTAGTGTTTATCGCATACGCCACCACGACTCCTGTGCGTTCCCGTAAGGTCCGCAGCAATAGACGATGTTTCAGTTCCTTTTATATTCACTCCGATAATAGTAGCTTTTAGTCTGCATATGATTGTCGCGCGTATTCAGTAATTGATATACAGCTCTTGATTGCAGAGTTGTCACTGAACCGTTAACCGCCATAGCACCTATTCTGTACACTCCGAACATAATACACCGGGCCTTACACAGTAGTTTAAATATAAAGCTGTTTACAATTCCAAATCGCTTTGGGCTGGTGTGAGATCAATGAGATGCGACGCGGTGACCTTTTGAATAGAGTCCTGTTGATTTGACTTGCTGTATTCAGCCACCATAACCTGGGGCATGTCGGCGAGTTGTTATCGACGCCATATTGCGAGACACTTGGAGTAGGCCTACAGAATTATCATCATTACCTGTACAAGGGCCTGCTTTGATGATTCTGTTACTGCAAGCTCCCATAGAAGTTCCAGACCCGCTACGATCTCAGCTTCGCTGTATTTGGTTTTGTCAAAAACTTTGTCTATGTTTTGGAGCACCCCACATTTAATCATCAAGTCCTGAAGACAGAATAATGCATTGTATCTATAAGAAAAAAGGTCATAAATCAGGATAAATTTCAGCATAGATTCATACCTTACGGTCAGACTTTCCGATGATCAATTTGGTAATCAATTGTAATATCTCCTCAAGCGTGAGGCCTTGTTCGACTACATGATCTGTTGAGCTGCGATGAGCAGCATCCATGACATTAATTAGAAATGTGCAATCATCGTCTGAAAGGATGCAATAATATATATAGGCCTTTTATTTTTAGAGACTGGACAGTGGGACTATAGTCAGAGTCAGTGCGAGTTACCTCTGGTGGTTACAAGGGTGAGGCCCCGGCGCGACTATCCGAGAGGTGGGATTCGTCCACATTATGCAATTGTTATGAAGTTAAGGCATTTCGAACTGCATCAGGCGAGATCAATGCTTTGCCTATAGTACACGATGTTTCCGGTTTATAGGCCGGACCGCTATTACGACCACGACCTCCCGCGCTCCCTGATGCTGACTGTCAAGCCAATTTCAAAGATTGACTCGGTCAGAAATCAAGTCCGGCATCTACCAGTAGTAAACCACTCGGCTAAATGGAACCATTACATTACATGTCAGCTATGCCATTTGACACGATTCGAGTGAGAGACTCCACTTTGAAGAACTTGAAGTCCGGGGTAGAACAGGGATAAAAAATTTGTCCAGCCAAACAATTTATTTCCTTGTGATTCTGTCATTTGTCCCAGTAATACACGATATTTATAGCCTGTAGCCAGTGTAGCTACTAGTGAAAATTGGGTGAGGCGAGCGAGGTGGTCGCCCCCACCCCCCTTCTACGGCTACAAGGTTGCTTCGTCCCCCCTCACAATTTTTCCCTCAGACGAAACCAAATATCGACGACTATCTATAGCCATCCAAAATCCTTGCAGCGTATTCACTCCTCACCGTTTAGAGCGACTGAAGAGTCACTACAATATGCTAGGACTACTATTGCAAAGATCCGAATAATGTGGTAATCTGCATCAGTGAAAGAAGTGACCACGTCCAAGCCGCCATGATCGCGGAAAACTGCAGGAGCTGAGGAGCTTTGACGCAGAAGATTGTGTAGAATGCCTAAATCTGTGCCTGAAACGTGAACGAGAACGTGAAACTTTCAGAAAAGTAGGCTACTATATTGAGATGAAGCCTTACATTCTTGGTAGGTCTATGATGTCAACATTGCAGATGACGTGCGCAGAAGTCACTTCAACTGAAAAGGTCACCGCCAAGGGCGGATTAAATCTATTGGGAACACAGGACTGAAATTCGCAGTGGATCTTCTAAAGTACGGTCTGGTAAATTGTAAGACTACCCGAAAGGGTATTGTAATGAAGGAACAGAGATCCGAAAGATTGTGAACTTGAGTTTCCAATAAATTTGGCTGGACGTTAAAACTGTGATAACACTTTCTATATCTATTGTAAGATTGTAACTAAATGATCGTCGACAGTCCGCTAGGCCTGCAATCGATAATTGGGAAATTTTGAAACTGCTGAAATACAGTACATAGAATGGCTAGGCTACTACCAAACAGTATTTTACACTTCCAACTAAGTTGTTATCATAATTTCACTGCAGCCTTCTGTACAAAAATCGTCCCGCCTATTATATCCTTCTCTTATTAGTTGAAAATATATATATTCCATCTTCACACCCGATGAAGAAGCGGGAGTTCTGCAAGCTTGGGAATGTTACAATTTTCAATATGCGAAATAAATCTCGGGTGACATACTTATTATTGCTATATCCACTCACTCGTACACCATTTCTTTTGAATCTGTTGTCTATATCTTTCGGATTCGTACTCTTCAGATCGTCAATTATAAGTTGAAACAGGCGGTCGCTAGTCACACATAGTTTTACGAATTGTCGGTGTCTATCTGAGCAATTCCATATTAAGGCTTTGATCTGCCAACAAAGAGTAGTCGTCATCGGAGATTCAATGTCCTGCAGTAGACCTCACAGTGGTTATAGTGTCGTCACAATCGGGACTTCCGCTTTCTATGGATTCTTGCCACAACGTCGTCAGATGCTCGAGAATATTATCGTTGATGACGATTTTGCATGCTTTGGCAGAGGCCTCATCGCTCCCTTCTTGAAAAACCTACAATCGACGAAAATCTGCCAACTTGTTGCTGTTGTGCTGTAGCCTACAGTAATTTCAGAGAGTAAATCAGTACGTCAACAATATATTTCTGCTGGTAAAGGCAAGGCGATGGCAGCATGCGGTAGGTGCATTTTAGGCTATTCATTTAGTGGCTTTCTGCAAGCTCTCAGACTGGTAATAGAGACCGACCGATCTGTCGATAGGCCGATATCTGACCTCACCAAAATCAGTCCCGGCCCTGATCGGAAATGAATAGGCCTATCGTCTCGTTTTAATACGTCATCACTGCGTATTTTGCGTCTGCATGGCGTCGTGAACTCACCCGAGCTTAAATTCGCATGATTCGAACGTGATCCTGATGCTGAACTGACCTCATCGACAAACTTGCATCAGTGCGTCAAATTTTAGGGTGCGCAATTTCAATCGGTAGGCATAGCCATTTTATAGGCTGCGGGTCTTCCTAAAATATCGGCCACAAATATCGATGATATCAGAATCAGCCAAAAATGTCGATATTGGTCGGGCTACCGCAAGCCACAAGTAGACTATATCGCGCTCGCGCTCTATGCCAAAGTTTATACACGTACGTGATTCAGTTCGCAAAGAGCAAGTTTAAATTTAGGTCCCCTGAAATCTTCAATATCTGTGCATATCTTGAGTTTTTCCTAAAATTCAAAAGCTATTATTATAATAGTTTGTTATGGCCTATTATAGTCTTAGCTCATCATGGCTCCGTCTTCACAAGATTCACAATTCCCGTAAGGCGTAAGGCATAGAATGCCATTGCCTAAGTAGAGAGATATGGATCAATATCGATTTTCCAAGTCCGATCATCGGTCAATTCTAACTGATTGCCGATAATACCGATATTCGAAAAATGTCGAATATGTCGGCCGATAATTATAATCATCGACTTTCAGAAGGCTCAAAACACACTTACAGTAAGTAGATTAAACCCATTTTATCAAATCCAGATTATGATTGATACGACGTATAGATCGGACTTCGGCCATTGTTTAGGGTCGCTAGATATAGGCTTGGCCTACCGGTGGATGTCCGCTCGAGTGTGTCTACACAAAATGTCGGGATAGTTTTGACAATCTTTCCTTTATTAGGTTTACACGACAAGACGAGCTAATTCAAGGTCAATCACATGAATGCTAATAAAGCAGTGTGTTTCAACCTTTTTCAAGCCACGGAACAATTTATCATTGCAAAAATCTCGCGGGACACCGGCTGAAAATGTGGGAAATTATCTCTATATAATTAAGCGAGCGATACAGCGGCTAGCCGGAAAACTTTTGTGCCTTCTGTCGAAATCTCAAAATGTTTGTAGAGCCAGCAAAATACAACGAAAGAGCATGGCACTTCGGTCAACATAGGCCTATGTGTCCACTGTGACACAAGACAGCAGTCGTTTGCAAGAGTGTGCTATAGCCCCGCGGCTTTTACAGAGATGCGGCTTATAGAATTGCTCCTTGCTGTTGGAGACACAAAAAGTTTAGGATCTAGGAAAGCTATCGCGCCGGGTAGCGAAACGGGCAACGCTAAAGGAACGATCAAGCTATCGTGACTCGCGATGGCGTTCCAATCCCACAAGCGTATTCTCACGTTGTTGGTTTACCACGTCGCGTCGTCGCAGCCGCTGTCGGCTCCAGAGCTCTGGGCGATCAGATACGATTGTATCGCCTTGCTATTATAGCCACCCGCCGCCAACAGTCACAACGACATTCCTAAAAATTATTCTCCCACTCCGGCCACGCAGCCTGCAGCAGTTTATATATGCCTGTCGGGTCGACGGGGTTAACCGAAACGACGTAGCTTACTGCAGTTTATAGTAATATGCCATTATCACCGCAACCTTATAAATGAATCGTGAAATGGGCGATAACGGCCGGCGTACCAATCGCGGTATTGGAAGACCCGGACATGAGAGAAATACAGCAGCGTAGGCTAGATATATATGAAAGAAGGTAGCGACCGCGCGGACAGTCAAATATAAAGCGGTAGCCTACCGCCTTCGGGAAAAAGTGATATATGACAATAAATCGTTGACTTGATTTCATCCTCATGCGCGACTGCGCGTACGCCGCACCGCGCCGCACCCTACCTACCAAACCTTGATGCTGTCGGATGTTGCCTTATTAAACAGAATTTATGGGTGTGGAAATTTTCGCGCGGCACAGCTGACAATATCTCGCGGCACACATGTTGAAAAACACTGGCATCTAAAGCTCATGCTTATTGAACCAATAATAACAGTCCAACACATAAATCTTTCAACAGTAGGGCCTAAAGCCAACTTACCTCAGCGTCATCAATCAGTTTGTCCATACTTTACTGCGCCGAATATGTACTATTACTACTAGGCCTACTACCAGCCACTGCACGCAAAAAGTTATAATCAATAAGAGGGTGATAGGCCTACGCTTCGTAAATCTACAATATATATAGTAGATGTAGCCTATATAGCCTACCTATAATTCTGTGAATAGCGCAACGCCAATAGGTGTAAACAAATAACGGGACAATAAAACTAATAATACAGGCCTACAACAATACGATATTGAGCGCCGAGACAATATAGCGAGGCAGAAGAATATAGGAAGATGTTTGCATTTGCTCGAAATGCCCGTCTTATGGGACGATAAGAATATATCGACAATAAATGTTTAGAAAATTGCCCCTGCTGGTTTCTTTACATGGCCTAGGCGGCCTAAGTAAGAGGGCTGGCCATTTCATATATTAGTAAAAATGCAATTTCGAGAAATCCGCGAGTGTTCTGTAGCCTATCTGAACAGAGGCCCCTACCGCCTGAAATTGGAGATGATGTCAGGGCGGGGTTGTCCGATTATACCGACGTATACGCAAGGACCTACTCATGCTGGTTTATAAAATAATCCACGGGTTCTCGTGCCTTCCATTCGATTCCTTTTTCAAATGGACTCCATAATATGAAAGAACTCGCTCAAATTTGGTTAAGCTCTATTTCTACCCGTTGCCAATCATGATTGCTGGAAATACTCCTTCGCTGTCAGGGTAGTCCACATATGGAACTCCCTCCCTCTCGAGGTAGTCCAGTCACCCACGGTGTCGTTGTTCAAACTAATATTAGTTGAAGTAAATTTATCTCGCTTTATTAAGGGGTAGGCCTAGTGTTTTTAGCCTTATATGGCTCATCTCCTCCTTATTGCCAGTCAGTTTTTCTATAATGGGAATAGTCTCTCGCTTTGATCTTCTTTCCTCTTCGACTGGTGAATAAAATAAACATAAATACATACATACATTCATATATACCTATGTGATATGAGCCTCTTTCCGCGAATTCGGAAAAAACTTTGATAAAGTTAGGCTACCCGCTACAATTTTTGAAATGCCATGGAGATGAACTATATAGGCCTTAGAAATAGTCTCTTGCGTAAAATAGGCTATACCCCTGAGTAGCCTAAGCCTAGAGACTAGGCATACATTTTATGGTACACAATACAGGTCACATAGACCTCGCCCCACATCACCAAATCTTCCCGCAGTCATTTAGCCTGTCAAGAGACATTTTCCAGATCGAAATAAACATCTGAGATGGTGCTCCAGTCACTTTACCTTCACACATCGCCATATAGGTGGCTAATACTGACGTCTTCCATCTGCTATCGCTATCCCATAGCAAGGATATCAAATCTCAATCCAAGGCTGATATTTTAAAATCGAATGTAAATCCATTCGAAACGTTCATTTCGTGTTGAGGCTTCATCCAATTTCCCAACCTGCTTCGTGGGCTTTACCTAGTGCTTCAACTTTCCGTGGCACATGGCAAATGTCGAAATCTACAAATGCGTAAAGTCATTTCTTCGCAATAGGATAGTTTGAACTGATTGATATAAAAAGTCTGAATTTTCGGAAATGCAATAAACATTTTAAATGCTCTTTTAAAGACTTCTATACTATAAGGCATGCCAAAAAGTTCGATGTAAAATCTCTATCTTCTCTATCTCAAAAAGTGTAGTTCTCTTCATCTCGGTAGTGCAAAGATTTCGGGGGCCCGGGGGGATTTCGAGGTAAAATAGGGAGTTCTGTCTTGTTGTTTTGTTGATTGGTTGGCTTGACTTGACTGCTTTTAACGTAGCCGTAGCCTCGAAACCGGATGAGGGAGGTTTTAGGGATACTTCTGAATGCAGTTATGAATAAGATGAGGCTTGACGTTAAGTTTGTGGCCACACAGACTCCTATAATAATATTAGCTTATTTTATTACTTTTAGCACGCCATTTCGCTGTAAGCTCATTTTTTGCCAGTTTATTACGGTACCGTATTGCTAATTTATCTTGCCTTTCAATGATTTTCCCAAATTTATTTGGTCTTAATGTTGTCTCTCATGTTTTATTAATGCTGGATATAACAATTGACCATTAAATATCCAGTCCAGTTTATTGTGATATAATTCACAAGCTTTCGGACCTCCGAGCAGAGCTGGACTGGACGTTAAATCTGTAGTGAATTATTACATCTATTACTATTTGGATTGTCCGCCATTGGCTCCCCTATTTTGTATCATGTTTTATTAACAAATTTTTGCCTGACGAAAACGGTGGATTTTTCCTAGCTTGAAGACTGACATACAGACAATTTAATTTAGTCTCACCAATAACATGTAGTAGAAGATCCATTATGAAACAGAGGCATGTCCTTAATATGTGCCAAATGGTTAGACCTAATATTGCGCGACTGCTTGATGTGAGCATGATCTGCATATGCAGCCTAGCCATCTAGCGAAGAAGCTACGGATACCACTTTTAACATCTTTGGTATGATGCGGTCTTGGCATTTAAACCAATCACATACCGGCACCGTTTTCGTGGCCGACGACCTACCAGTACATCACAAAGCTGGCAGTACAGGTAAAAATTTAGGCATCGTTCCTGGTCTGCTGCCATAATAAACCCTCTTCTCTATTAATGTAGAAATTACGATACCAATAGAATTAGACGAGTAGAAGCAACTTAGCAGCAGTGTGTATAAATTTGAAATTTGTCGACCACTAGTGTCAAGATGACAGCCAACCTAAGTGATAAGGAAGTGTCAGAGCTCAAGGTTTGGCTCAATTAGTCCTACATTTCATTGGATGTGAACATTGACCATCAATCTTCTTTAGAGCATGGTAAAAAGCTTCCGGGTTGCTGAACTACAGGTTTTACTTGGAACGGCTGGACATAACAAAAGTGGACGAAAACATGACTTGTTATCCAGAGCGCTTCAGTTACTGAAAAGTGGATCCACTGCCAAGGTATTCCCTGCTGTAATTTTAGAAATTATGTGAGATTTCCCGTGATATTCGAAACACCTTAGAAGTGTTGAGAGGAGAAAATCGGCGGTGTGACTTTTCCGTTGGCATCTGGCATCTCAACATTCATGTCTACAAAATTTAATAATGGAAGACCCTCCCCTCATCAAGATTAACAATCGAATAAAGGGAGAAATAGCAGACCACGAGTATTGAATAATTACCACAGTCATAATACGAAAAATAGTGGAGCCGATGGCGGACAATTTAATTAGTAAGTCACCACAGATTTAACATCCGGTCCAGTTTATTGGTATTATGTATATATATAATATATTTATTATATACCACAGTCATAATGAAATGTTAACAAGTAGGTATGGTAAAACTATAAGAATAAAGATATGTACTTCCAAACAATGTAAAGGGAATAGTTGAAATATAAACAATCAATCTAATGTCACACCACTATTTAACCTGATTAGGACCAATGATTTTTATCACCTCATCTACCATAGGTGGTACCAATTTTTGCTGGGCGCCATCCCTACTTCACATGGGCCATGACGTAGAATTGTTGGTAATAACTCAGGAGTGAATTTTGCCTGGATTTGTTCGATTTGTGTGTGGATTGAATCACCACAATTCGCAATGGCCGTGCCTGGAACTACTTTTTTATCAGTTTATGAGAAATGCACGGTGTGAGTAATTCTCTCTGGCATATCTTTCATTGCCTGGGCGAGATTATAATTGACGATACCCACTGTGAAGGGGGAACGTTATATCGTTCTGGTGCTGGAACATGACTCCTGACTGTCTTGTGCATGTACATTGTACAAGTATTTTTGACGTTCATCATCAGTTTGGACTCGGGATTTGGTAATGAACTTGTCCCAAAAGTCTGTGTTTGGCCGAATACAGGTTTGTAGCATCAACGAAGAGGTGTTTTAAGTTCTGAAATTTACCTGTGTAAAACTTGTTACATGTTAGGATCATCTTTCAGATTCATAAATGTATAGAAGAGCTTTATCAGAGAAGATATCCACGCAGCAAGAATATACCACTTCCAGTAACGAGCAGGAATAATTTGTAAGTTTTTATTAATTCATCTTCTTAGATGATATTAGAACTTGGTTCCGTAATTGCTTTGTTTGCATCACAGCTGATACGAAGATATTTCAGGTTCTTGGTATCAGTACCGGTATCTGCATCACTGTGTCGTAAAATACTGTAGGCCTATACAACTAGGTTTTTGTCACCGGCATTATTTCCCTCGACCCCTGTGAACTAATTGCAGTGACTGTTGTGGGATTTTCGAGTACAGCATGAGTAGGTCTACAATTTGAATGTGTATTGTGCTTTATCCCGATCACCAAAAACCAAACACCGATCTTACCCTTCCCGTCTTTGGCGCGTATGAGAGAGTGGGGCCTACCAATACTAAACGAGCGGGAATTCGCTTTCAGTCGTTTCAAATGAGGTTCTGGGCATACGTAAAGTGACTGCTGGAAGTGTTATCTCACACTGCTAAAGTGCTAAAAATAGTGGAGCCGATGGCGGACGATTCAAATAGTAATAAATATAATAAGGATCAGGATTCACCTGATGAAGGAGCAGAGCTCCGAAAGCTTGTGTATTATATAGCAATAAACTGGACTGGACGTTAAATCTGTGGTGACTTATTATATTTATTGCTAAAGTGCTAATTAACGCATAGTAGCCTAACTGCACCATATGATCTATGATGCGGGATGCCACACCCACCTTGCCAATATTGGCAATCAGTGAATTGAACGAAAAAGACCCGGCGTTGTTGTCTGTGGCTCTTAATCACAGCATGAATTAAATAATGCGATGATTTACTTCCTGTTCAATTTGATTTGAATTCATTAGTAGCATTACTTCACAAATAGCAGTGGGCGTTTTTGAATATTTTCATGCTAGAATACGATTCGGATAATTTTTTCTGAATAAATCTATTAATGAGTAGCCATAAGTTAGGCCTACCTATTTGCATCGAATGGGCCTAGATACTTTTCCGGGTGATCCTCGAGAGTTGAATCGAATTGCAAAAATATATACTTCTTCAAAATGACCAGCAAAAACCGCTCATTTATGACTTGCACTGACTTCACAATGACTACGGTAGACTGCTACTTCAGGTCATTGCCTTACTGAGTGGGATTTACCTATTGGTCAGTGGAAATTGACCTCTTGCATCATACTACTGATGACTATTACGGCAACGTTCAGTCAAATCCTTTCCAAAACAAATCATATGAGCCATGTACATCAGTGTTTGTGTGAGGCTTAGAGGGATGTGACTGAACCTTTTCAAATTACAGATACATGTACGGTACTTTTCGCAATGCTAGTTTCTTCAATTGGGCCGTCAGTAGATACCAACTGCCAACAGTGCAACACGCTAAGCATAATTTGGTTTGGCGAATCTGGTCGTTTCATGTGGAATATGAAAAAAGGGAGCCGTCAATACTGCGTCAACGTTCGCTGTCTGTGGTGCTTTTTATTTGATGACTTCTACTGTCTCTTTTTACAGAAATTTGGATTATGATTACTCTGATATTCCCAACAAATTGAAAAGTAGCAACCCACCTGTTCATCCTAATGTTACTTTCAAGAGCCTACCATTTTTTGATGTGCTGAGTGATGTCATCAAGCCTGCCAGTTTGAGTAAGCTACCTTACTTTTTTCTGATCTTTGAAATGGATCAGATGTCACTCTCTACACTAACTACACTAAGCTGGAATTTTGTAGACCTACTACTAGAGATAATTTTACAGTATCAAGGGATGTGGAAGCGGTAATTTTTCAATCGCGTCCGCTTCCAGACAGTCTACCACTTCCACCTCCAACAAGTAAATACCAAATTCGAGATTCCTCACGACTAGGATATTCATAAATATCGTAGGTGCGAAGAGTCAATATCACAATTTTGACTGAATGCATCGGCGAAGATTGGACTACTGAATCATTGACGTTTCGCACGGAACATGGCCTAACAAATTTTAGTAGGCCATGATTGGAAGTATTCCATGCAAATCCATTGACGTATGCTTTAGCCTACTGTGTGTGGAATTTTCGCACTTCCACAGAAAAAAGACTGTTTCAGTTGTTTCTACATCCATGCCTAGCAATTTTGTTATTTATGCCACGACTATGTGTTATTCTCAAAGACAGACTAATGTTATGATACCGGACCATACGTTATTAATAGCAATGTAATACAAATCTATACCACTAACCTCATCCAAGTGAAGATACTTCCAGGCTGTGTCCTAAACCTTATAAGTGTTGTGATGATTGAATGAATGATCTGCTGCTAAGATGTGTGATTTCATTTCTCCAGAGTTTACTGAATCAAACAACGTCAAATAGTTTTGATTCGATTAAGGCGTTCTCTTTCCAATGTTTGGTGGCTCCCATCCCTGCGAACAAACACCTATTTTATCTCCATTGTATTGAAATTTAGTGTCACGACCGAATATGGACTACAACAAGGCAAATTTCAATTTTATTCTATCGGAAGAGCAAGCCAAACAGTTACTTGACAGTAGAGCGAATGACGTGGTTAAAAGATATCAAATTCAACTACAACTGAGGTAAGGCAAATTTTGCCATTTGCAGCCCCCCACCCAGATGGCCATGAGATCAAGGAATAAATTCCACCCAGCTGTATCAAACCTTACGTAAATTGTGTGCTGGCCACCACACTAACAAACTCGTACAAAAATTGCATGTAGTTGTCGTAGACTAGTCATTGTTTGAGGGACAGAGCAAATTTCTCTTCGATTCAAATTTGAATGCCCAGCCTCAACCACGAGTCATCTATGCTAAAAATATCAGCTTACCTCACCATTTTGTGACTAGTAGGCCTACTACAATGCCTTTTATCTCACTCTCATTCTCATTCCATCTTCACCTGATGAAGGAGCGGAGCTCCGAAAGCTAGTGAATGTTTTAATTCTCAATAAACTAAGGCTGGACGCTAAATCTGTGGTGATCTTCTTTACAATATCTATTGATCGTCCGCCATCGGCTCCACTAACTCTTCTTTTATCTCACTGTAATTTCATTGTCCTTCAGGTTTTGCTTATTGGAAACGACTTGCGAACAGAACGATTTTTTACCTCCGAATTTATCAGTTGAGTTGAACCGACAACTAGTCGACTTACCACCTCATGTTCAACCGTCAAAAGCTGGAATGCAACCAAAAAGAGCGAATAGACCCATAGATGTAACATTTGGGTGTCACCTTAGCGATGCTGTGCGTAACCGTCTCGATATTTCGTGGCGGTCGGAGTATGGAAAAGTAAGTAAACTATTTATTGATGGGATTATGGTCTGCCTGTTGACATATCATGCATTCTATATATATATAGCCTACACTGCAGACCCAATATATAATGGGCTCGATATAACACAGAATCTGATACAACGCGGTCAGAGTATAGACCCCAATTTCATCACTGAATTTTGCCACTCTTTTTCACTAAGACTTTAAATTTCAAACATATTAAAATTAGATACGGCTTATATATTAGAATTACGAGTTGGAAGCGCGAAAGTTAAGGGCTAGGAGCTAGGATCGCTATTACAGTGGGTAACAAAATGGGCGCCGCCAAAAACGATATAGCTATCGCGACGTCGTTTCAATAATTGCAAACACATTCTCGTGTTGTTCGTTACCACCTCACAGCCTATCTATCTATGCTCCTGCCGCCAGCCTCCTTCTGCGACGGCATTCACCAAACGCGTTATCTCGCTTCCTGTTCGAAGCCGCTGGAGGGTCCAGTTTCGTACTCCACTGGGTTTAGGCTTGCAAGCGTTGGACGGGGATAATCGTGATGATGTACCGACGTATCCTACCGCTATGACATTGTCGTGATGAATATATATAAGTGAATGATGGAATTGGCAAAAACGGCGTAGACTCGTGTTGTCCGGGTACGGTCCTATTGTTACGAAAAATAGTGGAGCCGATGGCGGACGATCCAAATAGTAATAAATATAATAAGTCACCATAGATTTAACATCCAGTCCAGTTTGTTGGAATAGGATTCACAAGCTTTCGGAGCTCCGCTCCTTCATCATGTGACGTTAAATCTGTGGTGACTTATTATATTTATTACTATTGAATTGTTGAAAGTATGATGATATTTGATTTGCCACAAAGTAATGTCACCAGCTCCCGCTCAAGTTCAACCTCACGCACCGTCATGGACTCGACTATTTCAGTCGCTAACACTCACTCGTTGTTGTGGTGTCAGTTGTTGTAACTTGTAATTTCTCTACTGACTTTCGACGTAATCGAGCCACAATTCATGGGACTGAAGGTAACTGTACGTGTACTACGTACAACCGTTTAAGCGATCTAGGTATGCTCGTAACGTGTTATTTAGCCGCAAAATAATAATAAACCTCGGTATACCGCAACTCGCTTACGACGCGGATCGATTTTGTGGATCTCGACTACCGTGTTATATCGGGACTGCAGTCCATACTGGTATAGAAACTCTGCTATGCTTCTAAAATTCTTGATTACGTAGAACCTACCAGATAAATGCTCAGCTACTTTTCCAGTCTCAAATCAGAGAACTGGCAAATCAGAGTGGAAAGTTTTGTGACTCACTGTCACCAGTGTCACCACAGATTTATCATCCGGCATTGGTTTATTGAGAATTTAAACATTCCCAAGCCCACTGTCCACTGCCCAAACTGATCATTCCAATCGAGTTAATCCAACAAAGTTGCGTTAGTAAGTTAGTACAATCAGTGTTCAATCTCCTTGTTTCAGAATTATGCACTTACCGTCAATGTTGTACGTCCATTGGCATCTGACGCACTCCTGCAGCGGCTACGTAAAAAAGGTGTCAAGCCATCTGGTCATTCACAAGCATTAATCGATGAAAAGTTGTCAAGAGATCCAGATTCGGAAATCGCCACCACAAGCCTTAAAGTATCACTGCTATGCCCACTCGGGAAAATGAGAATGACAGTTCCAGTGAGACCAATCACGTGCACTCACATGCAGTGTTTTGATGCCATGTTATTTTTACAAATGAATGAAAGGTATGATATCTAAGTATGTTATATACAGTTAACGCATTGGTAGGGATTAGGGATTACGTCTCAGTGCTCTAATTCGACTCAGGAACGACTTTTGCCTGATTCCTCTTGTTCGGATTGAAGCATCGAACCCTCGCCATGTTTATGCCTGGAACTTTGCACTAGAATGAGGATAGTCCTACGTTATTAGCTTATGAATGGTTATGATATGATAGACATGCTTTACATCGGCGCAGGCAATTTCTAGGGTAAGCTATATCTTTCATCAGTATTCACATTCAGTACAGGGCAGACCATAATTGACGATGCTACTGTAATAGGTGAATCGTTAACGTGATAGATCATTGGGCGATTGATTCTACAAACCATGTACGACTCTGACTATGGTTACCTAATTATAATATGTTGAACAAATCTTTGTGACCTCACCAGTTCTGCCTCTTGGTTAGGCAGGCATAATGAACTCATGCTAGAAGTTTTTGTTATTCTGAATAATATTAAGAACCTTATTATGGGTCTGTATCAACTATCAACCTTAGTAGAAATTAGGTATCGATGATGGCATCTCCAAGATGAGGTGAGAAGCAAAAATGATCTTGCCTCAATAATGTAAGAATGTCGTGTAGAGCGTTGTCTGTATTACAAAACTCTTTGTGAGGTTATTAACAAAGTGAGACCAAAGCCTAATATTTCCAAATCTTTGCTACTATAATGGTACCTGAAACTCCAGTTTCTTTGAGAAATGGCTACTGCCAAAGACTATTTTACACTTTTATCATCATCTTTGTCTATTTGCTGTCTTAAGCTGTGCGTTCCATAAAAAATGTAGACTGTTGTTCAAACACATGACTATTGACTAAGGCACAACTTTCTTTCATATAGAAAACCTTCCTGGACGTGCCCAGTGTGTGACAAGGCAGCTGCATTTCCCCAGCTATTCATCGATGGACTGTTTGTAGATATATTACGTGAAACCACATCCGAGGAAGTTATCTTTCTTGATGATGGTCGATGGGAACCATTTCGTGCAAAAACCGAATGCCACAGCCTTGATAAATCGGACACGATAGGTAAGAAATAATCCAAATGCTGTAGAATAGAATATGATACGTTTAAGTGTGCACTGTGCAGTGGAGATTGTGCATCAGCCTGATGAAGTGAGCAAGCCTAAGAAAGCAACCGTGCACCAGTCTGTGAAAGTGAGCCAGCCTAAAAAAGCAAAAGTGTGCCAAAGGAATCTATGGAGAGATTGTAGAATAGGTGCAGCAAAGAAAGGCTTGTGCCACAGTTCTAAGGTTGTGAAGAAAACGACTCCAGGTAGAAGTTTCAATTACCAGTACTAAAATCATGATTTTTTATTCAACAATTAGATAAACATCTAAGTAGGCCATCTTTTTTAACCTTATAACTCTAGATAAATTGGGTGCAGCAGCATAAAAATTTGTTTGTGTTCTCTTAGGACTATTGTGATGGACATGGGCTATTTTATTTATAATTACTTGGTATATAAGGAGCCAGCGAATCAGTATGTCCCAAAGCAGAAGCAGATGCTTGCAAAATTGTGGTCAGAAATACATTTCTCATTCTCCACATTTGGTCGGGCCCCCAGAGCAATACTGAATACAACCCAGAAATGGAACGTGGCTGATAAAAGAGACAAGTTTGGTGGCTAACGTACCTTCCTTTTTTGTAGCACTGGATTTGTCTAACAGCCCTAAGTCATCCCCATCAAGGACTGGTGATCAGAAGAAAAAAGAACCAGTAATCATTGATCTAACATGTAAGCATATTTTCATTGAAATCATATCAATTGAGTCAATCTAAGAAGTCTTGTGGCCGAGTCACTGATTCTGAGTCATGAGTCAAGTCAAATCACGACACCTTGAACTCAAAATTGAGCCCGAGTCTTTCAGCATTTCAAAATTCAATTTATCACGACCTGCAACTCTGAAGTCAAGTCCGAGTCTTTCAATCTATATAAATAAAAGAGCCTGTTTGTCTGTATGTATGTAATATGTATAATTATGTCTGCACGAATCAATTTTTTTATTACGGAAGCTATCGCCATGGCATTTTACAGAGATGTAGTGATGGACATTATGCATGCAACCAGGTGGTTTTTGAGTGCTTCCAGTGTGGATTTTGTAAGTTTATACGTCGCCCTATTGCCACGTTTCGATACGCCGAAATCAGAGATGCACCTTTTAGATCGCTTCTGTCATCTAGCGGAACAATTTCTTTTCAACTTCTAGTCGCGTAAGGTAGCCTGACTACAACGTTCTGCTCACGTACTGTCCTTTGGTTCGGCGTCTTAGACATATTTCATACGGGTTTAGATATTGCATATATGAAGTGAATCGATGAGCCATTATTCTTTGTCAAAAGAAGGGAATAGTCTCACCCACGATTAAATGGAGATCGCATTTTTCGCGTAGGGCTACAACGTCTTTTGTTGTACCTCCCGAGTGAAACTGGGATAACCAGCTAGTAATTTAATAATCTGAGTTACAAACTGAAGGCATTTTCGATTCTTTTAATATTTTGAAAATCCAAGTCACTATTCAAGTCCAGTCATTTTTCCGGAGCACACTGAAGAGGATAATTTAGCGAATTGAATTGAAATTTATTACCTTGTCATGTGAATGAAAGGTGAAATTCCACTGTGTTGACATGTGGATGGATATTTTTTTATCTTTCTGAATGTATTATTCTTCGAATTTATGTATGATTGATCTGTCACAACTTTTGGTCAATAATAGTGGAGCCGAGGGGTTGTTGTTGTAGAAGCTTCACCAGAGATTTAACTTCCAGCCTTGGTTTGTTGAGAATTTTAACATTCAACATTAACATTCAATGTTATAATTTTTCTCAATAAACCATGACTGGACGCTAAATCTGTGGTGAATCTTCTTTACGATAACTTCTTGTCAGAGACATAATTTGTTAAATTCCATTAGGCAAATTTATTACTGACTTGGTTTATCACTTGCAAAAGCTTAAAGCTGAGTCTCGAGTCAATTCTCCACTTCATTTCCATGAGCCCCAAATCAAGTCTAAGTCTAATAATTCACCATGAGTGACTCAAGTCGAGTCCTCTAGAAAGCTTGACTTAACACAAAACATTATCACTCTGCGCTGCTTTCGAACTACCTAGGCGACTCATCTGATGAAGAGGAATCCGTTACTTCCCCATCAACAGCTAAATATCATGATAAAGACGAAATCCACAGTCTCTCTTCCACATCACCGTGAGTATCTTGGAACTTTTGTTCATTGTTGTAATACCATACTGGGGTTATTAGCGGAATGAGTTGCATACTTCCCCTGTTGCTTATGTTAATGGGTTGGATAACAAATCCATATACTGCAGATGAAACTGAGCTGGCAGAATAGGTTACTTTGGATACTATACCTGAGATGTTTCATCTTGATGGATTGGCAAATACTTTGATGGAAACTGATTGTTCTTAATTAGATCATCAAGATGTAGTGGTAACCTCCTCTTGCACTAAATGAAGAGATTGGCAACATTATTGATATCTGGCAGCATCATACTAAATATGTTAGCAACTAACAAGCTGGTCTGCAGCCTCATAGAGATGTTGTGGGAGTTGCTTACTTCGCAGTCTGAGACTATTTCCATAAGTGTTCATTTGGTGAGCGTATCCGATCGATCACAGGTGAAAATCCCCGGCCATGTCTTTTCCCAGGAGAGGGTTGCGGCAAGATTGCAGGAAGGGCATCCAAAGTAATAACCTCGGTCAAACCATGTTCAAGTACATCCACACATTCCACAATGCCCACCCAAAAACGGACCGACTGAAGAAGTTTTAAGATTGGGGCCTTACCATCGACCGGGCTCACTTTTTTTCAATCCACAAAAGCATCTTGCAAGCGCATGCGTGGCACATGATGCATTGCATATGCCGAAGACCACAAAAAACATTGTCCCTTACCACTTACCCTTACCACTCAAGTTTTGCTTACTTGCATCTCAACTGGGTGCTCAACTTGCTCTAAATGACCCAATTGATCCACTCGCATATATTTTATCACACACGTCTGTTATATGTTGTTTGATGATTCACTGGCCTTTGTATTCTTTGTACATTTGTATCATCTCCCTACGATGAATGCCATGGTAGTAATTCGCCCTTTAGCATACTTTCCAATCAGGGCTGCAAGTGGGTGGTGATCAGCATTGCAATATTGACAGGGGTTTTATCTCAGATGCTCATCCTGCTGCAACCCTTATTCATCCATGCTTGGCACATGCTGTGGTGATTTTTGCCATGAGGCCAAGGATTTGACATTAGATCCAGCATGCCCCTCCAAAAGGCTAGCACCGATCAGCAGTCATTTTCTTGAGTTGCTGGTACAGGCAACGGAGCATGGCCGCTCAGATGGTGAAAGCTGGGGTGATGCCCCAAGTTCTGTGCTATTTCTTGGCCCTAACATATTATATATATCAATGAAACATAATTAACAAAGCTCAGCGTTATTATGAGCAGCGCCAAATTTGAAGGGGCTCACTTTTGAAAGTCCTAAGTTTTGGAACGAGCTTAATTTTAGGCTCACAATTTTGAAGGATCCAAAAATTAGGGGGCGAGCTCCCAATTCTTTCAAAATTTGTCTGATTGGCTTTAGGTACAGAACTGCTAATTGAAGTTCGCTGCATTAAAGGACTTTACCAATATAATGATAAGATTTCTATGACTGTGTCCCGTCTTTTCACCTTTTCAGCCGTACATGCAACAATAATGAACAGGCAAAGCGGTATGCAATCTCAGAAATAAATTTTCTATGCCTACGAGAGTGAAAAATATTTATCGAAACGGGACTTTGTTATGTAGTTCGTCATTTAGTTCTTCACGAGTTCTTGATGCTTGTGCTCTGTATTCCCACAGTCCTTTCACTGATTGCTTAAATTGCATGTTTGTTCTTGGTGGGGTTTGGTTTCACAGGTATCGTTCGGATAGCAGCCTACACAAAGATGATCATGTAGGACCTCCATCTGCAAAACAGAGGCGTACATCAAAGGACAGAGCTTTTTGGGAAACTCGTAGTGGTTCTTCCTATCCAAGCTTGCCCCAAAATGTTCCAGCTGGTGCAAGCTCCAGTCCTAGACATTTGAATTTTGGACATTTGGATGTAAGTTCGGAAAGGACGTCACAAGCCACAAATTCTCACCCGCCTGTATTTTATCCTCCAATCACTCGACCCAGTGGCTCGCCAATGACGATATATCCTGGTTTGGGCCTTGATCAATACCACAGCTCCTTGGACTACTATCTGAATCATTGTGGTAGGTGTTAGTTTCACGTGACTTGCATATTTTGTGTTGGCATGTTTACCAGATTGCTGTAGGAACGTAGCAGCACTTTGCCAGTGATTTATATGTGTGCTTTTCTCTACCTGCTCCATTCGTCGGTTGAGTTTTTTGATTATGCTCTGTCAAGATCATTAGCGGCCACAGGAGACATCCCTCAGGACAAAACATTTTCACTTCAGCAACAAAATATCATGCAGAAGCGTTGCAGAGAATGAAAAATGGCGAAATGTTGTAGAGATTACCGATCGATATGACAGACGGTATTGGGTGCTTAAAGAAACAGTCTGCGTAAATTGCTATTCGTCATGGGTGGGGCGAGTAGTCAAAGTCGTACCCAATTTAAATTTACTGCCCTTGCTGTGGACGCGCCTGACCAGAGTAATTCGACCAACCCACCACATCCATTACAATGTTTGGTTTATTCAGTTTACATTATTTGCACTGACGTGTAGACCATACTGTCATTGCCGATATGCTGTAGGTTACGTTGTACGCATGAATGGGCTGTTATTGTACATGACACTTATGTGCGGTCTACCCGTCATGTACAGCATATGGCTCGTGTGTCACTGGCTTGACGCTAGAAGATCTTTCAGGCATGCCAATCCGTGTTGGCTGCTGGGATAATATTAACATTTAATTAACCAAATGCTTGTATTCATTTTTCAGATCCCTTTAGGATCGCGCCCGACCCTTCTGCGAGATCAAGCCCATTTCTCAATCAGCAATCGCGTTTGCAACCGAATCAGGACGCCATCACGAGAGCTTTGTTTGCAAATACATTCGGACTTCCGCCAGAACACTCAGATGTCATTCCTATTGATTAAATATTTCGTTAATTTTTTTCTTGTTATTAGTAACCTGCCTGCGAACTCAGTCAGGGTAGTCAAGAGTTCACATTTCAATTCATTATTTATTAAACGATGATCTAAGATCTAAGATTCATCGTCATGGCTAGATGTGTCGACGTGGAGGGAGTGCTGAGGTTCGATGGTGGCTTGGGCCGCCTTAGTCTTTCGGCCCCATCCGAATAGGCTACGCGGTCCTCAGATGTCGGTCGTTGCTGCGAGACTATATGCGCAGACATGCGGTATAGCTTAGACCCATTTATCCAACGGCAAATTCAGGCAAGGTGAATGCGGGTCAGGCGCTATTCAAGATTGCCGCGAGTTCATGCGTAAAGCCAGCTTGTCGATCAGACAGTTTATTCGTGGTTTAACCTTAGATTAGAAACCTTAGATCATGGCCATGGTTGGATGAATACTAAGATGAAACTGGGGTCACTTCACCATAGAAGGAAAGCATTAGAAGGTCCTATGTTAAAGTGCAACTCCACACTGCGGTTAGTTGACCTAAAAGATCTCGTGACGTCAGCCCACGCGCCAGCCGTATGCTGAGAACGTGAGAGATATCAGACATCGCGGCATTCGCGGGGAATGACCGTAGTTGCCGGCTGCTGGTTGCTGCATTCCCCCTCTCGCGAAACGCATGATCTCAAAATAAGGCCACACGAGGTATGAAGAAATCGTAAAGTTTTCTAATCTATTCTATGCAAATATGCCAGTGTCACTTGGTCTTGACATGCCGCGATGCCTGTACCGTATGAAGGTCGAGGATATGTGAAGGCCATTTGTGTCGGCGTTATTAGTGGTATATTATTACGTAGGACAACGCCATCAACTTGATGGAAATTACTTTACTTTCCATAGAGAAGTTACGGGTTAGGTGCATGATATGGCAGGCAGGTGTATAGGCTAGTTTTGCTGACGGTTCTGCGTTAAACAATCGAGCGAGGGAGGGACCCTCTCCATTTGACCGCGTTTCTGAATTGCAGGCCCAAATTTTGCGTCCCGACCGCCGTGTTGGGGTCGTGCTATAAATTTATCTTGTATATTTGCATTGCATTTGCTAAACATTTCAACATCAAATTTGATTTTGCATTTACTTTAAGGTGTAAATTTACATTTTAATAACTGTAGTTGCTTGAAGAGTTTGTAGCAGATTAGATAATTTCAAATATGGATAACTCATTTCTGTATACGTTTGAAATAGCAATGGAAGTTGCAAATAAAGGTAAGTGTAAATTTTACAATATTACAAGTTTGATATGCGCAAGCCGGCTCTCGTTAACGATATTGAACTGCTAACAGAAATGAGTCATCAACTCTAGACTGTGGACCTGTGGATATACTTGCTATGCCGCAGGCCTGATACCTTTGCCGCATGCCCTTTATGCAAACAATGGCATATAAATTATATGGAATGCGTTCTGTGCGACAGGCTGAAAATCCGTGCGGAATTAGCTGCTGGTTGGTGCAGAAAAATTGGCATTTGTGGGCCTTTGGTGTGCAAAATTCGTCTTCTGGTGCGCAAAACTTGACCCAACTATCAATTCAATTTACACAGTGGTGACAGCATCAATAACCAACATGGTAGCATTGCAAATGGCACAGAAACGTGGCGTATTTTTGTGCCCGGCTCCAGTTATGGGCGGAGCTTTCAGTACTTGTTGTGGGTGATTTTGAGGGACTGGTGCAGCGTTCCGTGCCACGCTTTGGATACTGGCCTTATAGCTGCACTGTGAGTCCTTTACTTTTGTACCAGTACCACCTTTTGACAAGTATATAAACCGTGGTACGGAATGCTGCACCAGTCCCTCAAAATTCCATACAAAAGTACGATGAGATGCTACCATGCTGTTGATTGATGCTATGACCACCCTGTTAACTGAATTAGGTTGTTGCACACCAGAAGTGCACAAATCCCAATCCCCCAATCCATGCGGCTGAGGATTTTCAAAATCAAATGCTATTCTTTTGTAGTTGGGGGTATCTATACAGTGTTACGGACAAAAGCTGGAACTACCGTGAATGAACTGGGTGAAAATTACTGTATGATTGGAATTGCCAATGAAAAATTTGTTGCAATGGAAGTAGAAAAGATGGAATTTGCACATCCTGCATTAAGATCAGCTGTAGATGACTTACGTAGTCAGAATTTTGAAGTAATATTTCTCTATCCTCCCTCTTGGTTGACTTTATTCAATGAATATATATTATTTTTTTTCATCAGATAATCACTGGCAGGTGGCTGATCGAAGGTTATCCAAAGGTATATATTTTTCTATTAAATCTATTTCTAGAACCAGTATTCTTGTATGTTTTCGTGGGCCATGCAAAACGTTTTGCCCGACTTGTCAGGCCTATTGAGGCATAGTGTGAGGCAATGGCAATACTAACAAGACCAGTCATAATAAACTGATATCGACTGTATGCTGTGTTCCCATGTACCGTATCGTAATTTTATTTTGTCTCATTTCAAGGAATGCATATTTTTTTACTAATGAAAGATCTATGAAAACAACATGACTTTGACTTCTCTTAGGGTGGGGATAAAAAAGATGGCGTACGGTAACTCTTTACACCTGATGTGAATTTTATGCCAGGTTTAAAAACTTGTAACTGTGCAACAAAAATCTTTATAGAAATAGACTAGACGGCAAATATGATTTGTTGGAAGGAATTTATCGTCGGACTTGTTCCGTGTATATAAGTAGTTATGGTATAGTGATTGCATGAGTTTTGGATAGAGGAAACTTGCTCCAATGAGCCTTTTGTCCCCTTATAATGGGCACTGATGGGAACCAGGTGTATTTAGGCTTTCAAAATAATTTAAAAGCCTGGCGTATCCTCTGATGTGTTTTTGATCCCTATCCTTAAATTGTTACCTGGCATTTTCAATCCTTCCTTGGGGAGCCTGAGTATCATGCCCTAGCTTGCATGATATATATAATGGAATCACTGCGGAACAAAATATCATTGATGACATATTGACATAACTTACTTGCTTCATTTCTTTTGTTTAGGTTGTCTTATTTAATTTGGAGTCAGCTTACAGAGAGTTGGGAAAGTGGAAATGGGAATTTTTCGACCAAACGAAAATTGGAATCCCAGAGCATGATCATGAATCTCAGAGAGCAGTTTTGTTTGGATTCTTGACAGCTGCATTGCTTGGAATAGTAAGTACCGGTATGCCGAGTATACTTGTGACTATTTCTGAAGTGCACACTATTGGCTACCTGTTGATTTCATAGAAGTTCGAGCATTTGAAAAGAAGTTGATCCAGATCCTCTCATATAATTATATGTTGTTTGTTACATCACAGAGTCTTATTTAATTTTGTGAATGAGTGAATCTCTGTCAGCTGTCAGCCAAGTTTGCGGGAAATTTGGCTTGACATAAAAACTGTGGTGTCAAACTAATAGGCCTAATCATGACTGCTGGCTGATAAGTGAATAATCAATGAAATTTGGCAGATTATCAGCGTATCTAATACCTACTTCCTCACATGGCTTATCTTAATCAGCTGGTTGATCTCTAGCTGATATTAATACCGTATGTAGCAAGCTCAACTCTTTGTGAGCTGAGAAGTAGGTTAATACTCGGCAATTCCCTCATCTGCCGTATGCATCCATACCAGACAACTCGACTTTTTCTGTTCTGTATCACAGTTTCGAGAAAAATGTGGTTCATCTCCAGTTATCATTGGTCACTTTCATGAATGGCTTGCTGGTGTTGGATTAATCATGTGCCGAGCGAGAAAACTTGATGTTTCTACCATCTTCACCACTCATGCAACACTTCTTGGTCGATATCTTTGTGCTGCCAATACAGATTTTTACAACAATCTTGATAAGGTTAGTACGGTAAGTCGGTAACGTACCTGTTCGCTGTTACCAGTATGCCATGAATCGGTAAGGATTGAATTTGTTTTTATATCCTTTTTGGGTTTTGCAGCATTACGAGACTTCCACTGTTTGTGCACTACTGGTGCATAATTATAATGCATCTATCTCTAGAGTGTATATTCGGAATTTTATGCAGTGCAGCTAATAATATTGTGCACGTTATGTGGGCAGGGCATGCAGGGGACGAGGAAATTTGTAGGCTATCACAGCCCCACGACCTACAGGTTTCATGGCTCATGACATTACTGGTACCACTAATTTACTGGGCCTACTTATACTACACCACAAAACCAATGTCATGAATTTCTTATTGACTGGAATTATTTAGCTGTAGTTTTCCTTCCACCTTATTGAGTGATTGTGATCTATAATGCAGTTCCGCATTCATTTATTATTAAGCACAAAACAAATGTTTAATCTACGATAACCTTGCCTAGGCATAAAATCTTGGAATAGAATTATGCGTTTTTCGGAACCTGTACCATAATACTGTTGAAGTAGTATCCTGGCTATCTGGTCCGGAACAGCAGAATGACTATGGTACTGTATTATTGATACGGTGCGGTACCTGATACGTCCCAGTCTTTCTAGTAACAGCCTTGAGAGCAATCAAACATCTAGGGTACGATTCTGTATATTATATTCTGTAAAATTTTTCTCACTTAAGCAATGCCAAAACTATTTATATTTAGCTTCAGTTTATGTCTGTTTACATTTAAGCTTATGAAAGAGTAGTGACATAAGTTATATTCTGCATATTTTGTTGTGGGGAGTTTATTTTTCAGTACTCCCGCCTGCGCTTTTGATAAGGGCCAATCGTGCCAGACACCTTTGCTCTACAGTAATCATGGTTACATTATATATTTGTGAAATTTTATGCTTTCAGTTCAATATTGATGTGGAAGCCGGGAATCGTCAGATTTATCACAGATACTGTATTGAACGAGCTGCGTCTCACATGTCTCACGTTTTCACCACGGTATCCGCAATCACAGCTCTCGAAGCCACCCATCTATTAAGCCGAAAACCAGGTATTTTATATAATCATTTTTCTACTTATCATATAAATTTTTCATATAATATATAATAATGTAAACTCGTGTATCCAGATTTAATCTTACCGAATGGATTAAACATCAAAGACACTCAATGTATGCATGAGTTTCAAAATCTTCATGCGATTCAAAAGGAGAAAATTCATGATTTTATTCGTGGCCATTTTTATGGGTACGACAATGCTGTTTATATCGTTCTTTGATATATACCATATTAGTATGAATTTTGTATTATTTTCCAGACATTTCGATCTTGACTTGGACAAGACCTTATATTTGTTTATCGCTGGTCGCTATGAATATTCTAATAAAGGTGCAGACGTCTTCATTGAAGCTCTGGCTAGGTTAAACTACAGAATGAAAGTAGGTGGAGTAAGATATCATGATGCACGGAGCCACGGACCTTATTGAACGTTGTATTTGGTTTTGCATGACAGAGTGTAGCCTGGTGTAGAAAACGGTCATGTTCATCTCCTCAGCATGATGCCCATAATTACCAAAAGATAACCCTGGAGTAGATAAATAATTTGTGTGTGGCGCAGGCATTTTAGTTTTAATAATATACCCTGTCCTGGCTGTCATAGCCTGTGCTGACCTTGTTGTTTAAAGGAGGGTTGTCGGCCACGAAACTGGTAGGTCCCTGTTTCAATCAAATCCCAGACTACATCATACCGAAAATTAATAAAATGGTATCAGTATCGTCTTCGCTAGATGACTAGCATAGTGAGGACAGTTCGGAGGAATTGCGCTTGATTGCGATAACCTACTGGCTCCTTTGGTGCTTTCTCTTCCAACCGGCATGCCCATCATGCTTGCATGATGCCGATATGCATAATGATCCAGTATATATTGTTTGAGTGTATCATGCGAGTCTGTGTAAATGTGTCAAAAAGAACAAAGGACAAACGAACCTGGTCCTAATCCTTATAGAGCAGTATGGTACTGGTTGGTATTTTGTTAACGTACAGTGCCAGCGATTGACTTTTGGTGAACAGCATGTTGCAGCCACAGCACAGATACACACAATTTCGTTAATGATGTCGACACATCCATGAATGATGCATGCTAACCATTTTTGATGCAACGTTGACCCTACATTTTTGTTTAGGAAGCTGGATCTGATGTTACATTTGTAGCATTTTTGATATTCCCTGGAGCAACAAATAATTTCAATATTGAGAGCCTACGTGGTCAAGCTGTCGTGAAGCAACTCCGGGATAATGTTAGTGTAATCAAAGATCATATTGCTGAAAAGATATTTGACACATGCTTGAGGTAAAGGGGTGATGACATCATTACTAATAGGAATAGTCATAGCTGTGTCTGTGAAATTGGATTAAATTGACCTTTGTGTCCATGACTTTAATAATCCCAGATAATGCTAGTAAACTATGAAAGATCCAGTTTTTGACTTGGAATATTACGTTTACCTATGCTCTATTGGGTTCATTTCTCTCTTCATTGGATGCCAAAAATCTCTGTGACCCATTTTTAGAGGTCATTTACCAACAACAGATGAACTTCTGTCAAGAGACGAAATTGTTAAATTGAAACGGTGCATGTATGCGAATCAATGTCACACATTGCCACCAATTGTAACACATAATGTTACGAACGATGGAGACGATCAAAGTAAGTTTGTGATCTTCTTTCCTGTGGGTTTTCTTTTCTTTGGACTAGACTTCAGAATAGCCACTTATTCGTGGCCTCATCTAGGTTCTTCTGACCGGTCACTCCGTTTTGTGGTTTGTATATAGTAGCCTACAGGAATGGATGACGTAGTCTGAGGGTTGCTCCTTTGACACACTCGCACTGGGTACGAGACCCATTTGTGGAGGGACGACTTGAAGCATCCCACCCCTGTTCTAATTTGGTTGAGACGTGTCCATGCTAGACGCGGCAGGTTGAAGCCGGTCAGGAACGCCTCTGGGATGGGGAAGTAGAGGTAGAGTGGCGTGTTCTTCTGTTCCCACTCTGACCTCCACTTGTTGTCGGTCGAGTCTGCTGCAAACGGGTGTCTTGACTTCAATCTTGGCGGTCTTTGTTCACGCTGTCTGGGGACCAGGCTGTGCATAAGATGTGATTCAGCACACAGGGCCTTAAGACTGATGTTGGATGTGATGACTATTTAACGCTCATTAATCATGGGACAGTGGTATCTGGACTTTTGTTATAGCATTCCGGACTCATTAAATTGGTATTTCCTATAGCTGTTCTACTTTTTTTCCATCTGTGCACACTCTTATGTCCAGAAATTGGCACATCATTCATTTAATCATGTTAATAGTACTGACGAACAAATAGTTTGGAACTCAACAACAGCAGCTGCAAACAAACAATTAAAAATGGTCCTTCTAAGCTAAACCTAGGCAATAGATCTCTTTCCGACTGACATTCTCAACTTGATGCGATTATTGACTTAACTTCTAATTGGCAAAATTTTAAACATCCAACAGTCCAGTCACCCTCTTCAATGTACTGTGATCCAAAAACCTGGTGAATCGAATACCTAATTGAGGCTAGAAAATTGTTTGATATACCACATTCTATCTTACTGTGGCCATCCCCTGAGTACATTATGAATGACGAAAACTACTTTCTGAATTTATTGATGAAAAACATGTCTTACCAACTTTCAGTACTCAATCAATTGAGAAAGGTGCAACTTTACAATAAGATGGAAGACAGAGTGAAGGTCATATTTCATCCCGAATTTCTAAACCAAACGAGTCCATTGTTGCCGATGGATTACGATGATTTTGTAAGAGGTTGTCATCTTGGAGTGTTTCCTTCCTATTATGAGCCTTGGGGATATACACCAGGTGAGTAATGTTAAGATTTTGATCTACTAGGATGAGATGAGATGAGTAATCTACATTTCCTGATTCAAGTTATAATGTTTAGTGCAATTCAATTCTTCGGCCCGTGCATTTTTGGGAGGTTCTTATCACCATAGGTACATTAGACTTCCCACAAGAGAAGTTTTTATCAAGGTTTACATGGTTAACGGTAGGATTAATCCTCAATGCGCTGTGTGATGCTGTCTTGGGATTTGAACCTCTGTCAGATTGCTTTTATCTTTTGACAATTTTTGTCATTTCTTCGGGCTAGATGTCAGGGCAGCCACTGCTAGTGGCGTCATCCAGGTTTTTGAGACCAGTTCCATTAGGTGGCCTGTACAGAACCGTGGCTGACAACCTAGCATTACACCACAAAAACCGGCTGACTTACTAGTCGCAAATCATTTCAGCTGAATGTGCTGTCAAAGGAATTCCGAGCGTCACAACAAATCTAAGTGGATTCGGTTGCTTTATGGAGTCGCATCTCAAAGACCCAGAAGCATATGGAATATATATCATGGACCGCAGATTCTTATCTCCTGACTCATCCTGTAACCAATTAGTTGATGTAATAGGAATTTTGTTTAACTGCTTGACCTTTGACTAATGGTGTGTTTGTTTCAGTTCTTGTTCAGCTTTTCTCAAATGTCAAGACGTGAGCGAATTATCCAGCGTAACAGGACAGAACGACTCAGCGAACTGTTGGATTGGTCAAGACTAGGAAAGGTGCATTACTTTTGTTGGTTTTTGCAGCAGCAAGCTTCTCAACATAATCACACATTATCCTCCCTCTTTCTTTCGACCATGTTCTGGTTGTGCAAGGCCACAGCAGTTTCAACCACTTTTAATCTGGCAGTGACTTACGCCGTTTGTTCATCCCGTCGCAACTAGGGATGGGCATTTTCGAATATTGCCCTTACACTCTGGCATCGCCGTGTTGAACCTAACCCATCTCATCTACACCATTCCTATGAGGCATGACTTGTATTTTTACACCTCATGTTTCATGTGGCAGGTGGTAATACAACCTTTAACCTATTGGGTGAGGGCTGAATTCCCAACCAGAACCAGCCTAGATAAGTCGCCAGAAGAATTGTTGATGGTTTCAAATGCATCAGAAATTGTATTTTCTATTTAAGGAAATATAGGAACATAGACGGGATGTACTGTATATCAACTACTGATTTGTTTTCCAGTATTACTCCAATGCAAGGCGGTTAGCCATTGAAAGAACTCGTCCCGAGTTATTAGAGAAGTCGTCTATCCTTGTGTCTCACTCACCGGTAAACCTGAAATCATTTGAATTCGCTACTGTGACAATTTTAATGATATTTTTGCGTTTTGTTGCAGGCCAATTCAGTGAAACTGCCCCGACCCTATTCAGCACCCAATTCTCCCTTTGGATCTAGGGTGCGTCGCGCATCCTTCTGATGACGACGAGGACAGTGAAGAAAGAGATTATTCAGTATGTACGAAATCTGCTGATGCCTTACTTGCGATCCTACGTGAAAAACCAGCCTAAAAAATTTGTGTGCAGTGTGTGTGTGCACTGCAGATCCACGAGACAGTTGGCACATACATCCCGTGTATTGTGCCAAAATCATGAATAGGTCAAAGGCAATGCCACGAATGCACATCCAAATCGAGGCTCTGTGATTCAACAAAAATAGAATGCAGTGGAGCCGATTGCGGACAATCAATAGATATCGTAACGAATATTCACCACAGATTTAACGTCCAGTCTTGGTTTATTGGGAATTCCATCTTCACTTGATGCAGGAGCAGAGGTCCAAAAGCTTGGAAAACCAAGACTGGACGCTAAATCTGTGGTGACTCTTTTTTACGATATCCATGATGCCGTGCTCTTGGCCGCAGACTGCAGAATAAGACTAACTGCCAGTACAGACCTTACTGTAAAAATACCAGATAAAACTACGCAAGTTCAACAAGGTGCTGCTCGCTCGGCAGACAACACACGCCAGGTCGACAATTCCCCGAAAGCGCTGCAGGGATGCTGAATTGGTGCAAGAGTGCAGTTGTCATCATTGGTTGCACCAAAGTATAATTATCAAGTAACAATCATTAGATTGTTACGTCATCGCTACACCATGATGATGGTTCTTCTTCAGCTGTAGTTACCGTAGGTGACAATTTACCAAATTACCACAGGGATCAACCGATATCATATCCACTGTGATTACGAGTCAATAGCCATCCACTAACGGAGCATGACTGAGTGAAAAAAGATAGATAGACCCATGACCCATATTTGCTTCATCTTAATTTCCAGACTTTCGATGATGCTGATAGCGGAGTTACTTTACAAAGTCTTCCTCGGCCTACAGACATGGAAAGTAATCCGGAGAATAACACCGCAGATGTTGATCTTTCCAGCTTATCCATCACGTAACTGCATCAGAGCCACTAACCAGTGTTGTACACTTGCATGACATCACATCAGTTTGCATGAAACATGACTCATAAAGCACAAAGCCAGCGCAGCCCCATTGCCAAATCGACCATGAAAATAGAAGCCTCATGTCCACATCATTCGATGACTATCTGTGGTGTATTCTCTTGGACATCCCCCTCTCTTGGTAAACAATGTGTATCGATAAAATTGCACTGCCTACCTCCCGATAGCTCCATTGGCGTGTGTTTTCTTGCAGATTACTGTAATTTGTAGCACCGACCATCAAAGCTTGCCATAAGGTATAAGTAGGGAAGGTATGAATCTGGATTTGGTGCGTATTCAGACAAATGCAAACTTTTTGCAATAGTTAATTCCTGAACTCCTGTGTCCGAACTGATGACGTCACAAGACACAGCACTGCATAATGTACATGCAATAATAGTCACTTCCTATATAGCCAGGACTTTACTGACTTATCAGGATCGCGTTTCATTTCGGTATTGCCGAGTGTGATGTGGCACTCCAGCAATGAAAGATAACGTTTCCTCATGCTAGTACAAAAGTTGCAGGCACGAACACGGTGAATTTTTGATACACCTACTTCTGCATGGCTTTCTTCGGACAGGGCAGCCACTACTTAGTGCCTCATTCAATCCAAATAAATTAGGTGAAGGTCGTTCTTGAGTGGAACTCGAGCACTGAGTCTGTACCATCACTAATATATACTATAAGTAGCGTCGAGTACAAAAATTCATTTATTCTAATTTCGTTTGACTAACGGTAGTTACTTGTATCAAATTATTCACGAGAGACTGGAATTTGTATCCTACTGAGACTCCGTAGCCTACCTAATATATTTCCTACTGCTATGTTCACTATTAACGCAACCAGTTTAGAATGAGAATGCTGCACAATTTGTTCTGTGTGTAACTCTAGACATATACCATGCATTGTGCATGTATACAAGTGAAAATTATGCTGTTTTAATGAGTCGATAAGGACGATAACACTTGTAAAGCACGCGAGTCCACGGGTTTAGACTTCAGACTGGCAAATTTGTAGTTTTATATAGATCTGATTGGCGGCCATTGACTCCACTATTTACTAACATGCCTCACCCTCATCTGTGTATTAGTATTGCTGTTATGATACAACTTCGTTGCTTGTATGATGTCGTGATACTCAGTGATATTTGGTTATTCCGCTTGCTCGCTATCGCACCAAATCTATTTTCTGATTGATTCAAAACCTACTTCAATTCATTTTATATGAAATAACAGGCTGAATATATATGAGCAATGAAAATAAAATCCTGGCTACACAATTGAAAATTTCAAAGTTTAAGTTTGAATTTTAGACCTGGTGCTGCCTTATCATGGAAATTGCCAACCCACACTTGGTCTTCGGTGTCGATGAATGAACCCTCACCAAGGAGTTTGTTGTTGCTAAAAGAACCTTTATATGCGCAACCGTTAGGCCAGCTATAAGTGCCATTTCCATGAAATTGATTATTGAGAAAGTCACCCTCATAGACAGCACCGCTTGGAAATTCGAGAACACCACTGCCGTTCATTTTGTCTTCTGACCATTGCCCGGTGTATGTCATACCATTAGACGCAACATGAGTGCCATAACCATCTCGTTCGATTGTACCGCCCTCTACTACTTGGTACTCTCCTTTGTACCTATCGTTGTTTGGAAAGACAAATTCGCCTGCAAAATAAGAAACAAGTTTTGTGATTGCTTTCTATGGTATAGGTCAAGGATGTCTTCACTGGGCGCCTCGCATTTCATTTTGGTATTTATGCCGTGTAATTGAAATCTAACATACAAGTAGGAAGTAATTGGGATAGCCTACCAGCCGCTCCCACAATATTGGATATGGATACCATGCAGTGATGTTCTGATGCAGGCTCATAAATATATCTGTCCCTGATAAGGTGAGATGGTTAATGAGTGAAAAAGTCATGTCAGATTGCAGCATAGCTCTAGAGACCCTAGGGAATGATACGAGTATTCAGTACTGGGTACCGGTATGCACAACGTGAATACAAATCTGGTGAAAACCACAAGACAAGGACGGCGAGTCGTGGTAAACAGCCCTTCAGTAACACGAAGATACACAACACATATGCTACGGTACCCATTTCATTCCACAAGAATCACAAGACCGCGGATTTCACCTTGCGGAAATGCTGACTTCGGGGAGTCCTGTTGATCTTTCTTTTCTTTGCTGCGCGGCCTCATTGCAAAGTGACGTTCTTGAGAATAACTTCCAACACTGCAAACCTTTTAGAAAGAGGCAGAAAAGCTGACGAGATACCGATACCACTACCAAATTTTCGCCCACAACACAACCAACAACTTGCGAAGTCGAAGGTATCATTATGTTGCTATAAGAGTCAGTCTTCCGTAACGGAGCAATCCTAGTAAATAAATTCATTTTCGGGAAAGATAGTGGGCCATGTCATTCACAATACGATGTTAGTAAAATTTTCAACGATTTTAGATTGACTTGCTGATCGGTATGAACTTCAGAGGTGCCGAGTTTCCCGCTCAATTCTTTTGCACATGATGTCGCAAGAGAGTCAATGCTTCTCGTCTCCCCAGCGACGGTCAATGTTGCATGACGGGTTACATCTATCTGGTCTTGGAGTTTTGGTAACAGCTTGACGCAGATGATTGAACTCATTTCGCGCAATGATTTCCCCATAGGGGATGGATTTTAGTGAAGAAATATAACTGAAATATCTAAAACCTCAAGAAATATACCTTAATTTTGAATCAGTGATTTTATGATGGCTACGGTAACGGCTACTAGCAGTTCCAAGATCCATCTCTCAGCCAATGGAGTCACAGAAATTACAACCAAGACTACGATTCCTTTGATTAACAGTATTGTCACAGATGAGGACGTAGGAGCGTTAAAGGTATGTAAATATTAAGACCTATCTATCATCTCTTACTGACTGAATCAATATGTCACATATTTAATATTTGCTGGTGGCCTAGGCTCATGGCCTATGGGCGGACGGTGGTTGTATATTTTTCATGCATGTGCAATGCATTGCTTTTGACTTCACTCATTCCGTTTTATCCAAGTTCATTAACTCTTCCGCATCTAGACAACAGTAAATGGCAATTTTGTAAATTTGTCAAGCCTTATTATCTCGCCCGGAGTTACTGATAACAAACGTTAGAGCTGAAGATGTATATATTGTAGTTCTGGCAGTAAGGAGATATATGAACGGTGGGGAGAACAACAAAGGAGTGACCGGATATACCTGGAGTTGTGCTGGCTGACAGTGTGGAGCATCAGCAGGCCGAGGTGTCCATAGGGCGAAATCGGCAGTAGGCATATTGTACAGTATAGTTGAATTTTCACGGAGTGATCAATGATAGGGGCAGATAGAGCCTAAACAGCATTGCTGAAGTCTAACCATATTTTTTACCGAAAGTCTTACTGTGACGTCTGAGTGACGGACGACCTTACTGTGACGATCATAGCTAATACTGAAATTAACATTCCTCGACGACCAATACAGCTTTAAACGAATTTAAAAAAATCTTGACCTGTATACTTTCAGGGTGTCAAGATCAAGCCTATCGACTTAGCCAGAGCAGTCAAATTATTGACGGATCCGCATTCAGCTCAACTTTATGAAAGACATGTTAATGGACTTCATAGAGTTGCTGCCAAGTAATCAAGTTGTAAACTGAAATTTGCAAATTTTTATGTGACAATATACTGATATTCAGGTATCACCGAGGATTTCTTATACGTGATTGTGTGGAAGTCTTTCGTATCCTCAACATATGTGCGGACAGGATTTGTGAGCAAAGTTGCTATATTGATGTGATGTGCGAATTGGTGAAAATATGCGGGTATGATTCGATATTCTTCATGGTTCCTATGATATAGCAAAAAGCGTGATACAGTCACACCATAGCCTACGGTTATTTGTGCTCATTTACTGTTCGTTACTGTCAATCAAAAATATTCAGCTAACGTGTGTCTTGTAGGCCTATGTCATGGGGAAACAACAAAAACAACAAATTTGACCTACACGATTTCTGATTTGTCCGTTGTCACACTTATCTAACTTTGGGTGGGTGCGTATTCATCTCCTTTCATTTTATGGTGGGGACAAGTTCTACTGCTGTGCTGCATGGGACTTAGATAGTAAATGCCAAAAAATGTTGAATTTGCATTCAACGTTGGCAAAAACTTGGACGTGGTATGTTGATTCTCAACAGGTTTTGTGCATGTTGATATCTGATTCCCGAAGACCTTCCTCACATTTGACAATCAATCAATTTATTATTATTATTCATATATTATGTTGAAAATGTGGCATACAAAGAATCAATATGCAAGGAAATTACCCATGATAGGAATAAACAGAGCAAGTTGCACGCTGCAATGCAGACACACTGAGTATGAACCACGTCTGCCTTAGAAAATGAAAGATAAAGTCGAGCCTAACAGAGTTAAATAACATTGGCATGAAAAAGTACCAACAACAAAGTTTGGGCCTAATGAAGTCAAATAATAATGGCATAGAGGCATCAAAACTAGCATAACTTGGTTTCGAATGTCCAAATATGTGGTACTCCAAAACAATCTAGAGACTATCAAGAGGACTAGAAGAAGAAGGACCATGGCAAACAGCAACAGGGCTATTCCTGTTCATTGCCTTGATACAATTTCCTTATTTCTTCAGACTTCCTTTGTTGAAAGAGAAATCATCTGATGAATTAACATATGAGCAAATAGTCGTGGAATCAATGTCACAGCTAGGTTATCTTATGCGGGTTCCATCTCGTAAAGTTCAAATTACCATCACTCACGCTCTCCAAGCATTTTATAAACATAGACCAAAAAGACTGCAAGAGATTCAAGTATGTGATATGTTTTTCTCATAATCTATGATACATACCGGTACGGTATTTACCCGTAATTAGGAGGTCAGTTTTGCTTGGTATCATTTACATCATGATCTACTAGATGGGTCAACCTCAACAATTGTATTTTGTAATGTATGATGTGCATTCTGCATTGTGCAATTACCATCACTCATTTGGTGACACTACCAGCATGTTACCATAGCTACACTGTGATGCTGTCAAACAGATATCTCATCAATTTTTGTGTAAGCTAGTGCCATGCAAAATCCTCCCATTAATTATTATCAGTTGAGGGTCAGCTAGAGAATCCATGGGGCCAGGTCCACAACAGGCTGTATAGCCTATTGGTATTACAAATAATTTGATATTTCCAGGGTTTTCAATACACATCAGCGCAGTTCAACAAAAAAGTCATCGAAAAGAGTGATGTCGCAGAAACTTTGGTGAAATGGATTTCACTTCTTGAAGACAACATGACAGTTAAATTGGAAGTTTTGAAATTACTGAATCTCCTCTCATCTGATTCAGGTTGGATGGATTGTGGTATACATAAATGTCATGAATTTAGAGTAAGAACTAAAAATGTAATACCCATGGATGTCTTGAGTCTTTTCTTGAGTCAAGACATCCCTGGTAATACCAGGGTAGTTTTTCTTTTCCGCATTCCTACTTTAAATGTATGTATATATCACAATCCAATTGGTGAGAATGTCATTACACTCTTACATTCTCGTCACACTTGCACTCTGACATTCACACATACTCTCTCCTTTGACCATGTTCCATTCATGCGGATCAAACCATGGATGATTTGGCCGTGATTATTGCACTAAATGCCCTACCTTTTGACCGGATGTGACGTGAATTTTCGATTTTTGTGGTCGCCACACATCTGCACACTGTATGCGTACATTTGTACAGTGCAGTGTGAGCATGCAGAAGTAGGCAAGGAGCAGCATTGCACCAAGCGCCATCCATCCATGTTATCACTGACGCTGGGAGCTTGGCAGGGTAGTTACGATTCCTGTAAATATCTACTATTACATCGTAAGTTTGATTTAGCTGGTTGGTATTGAGCCAACAAGACCACCGCAGGCGCGTCGCACAGGCGCTGGGCTCCCAACTAATTGACCTAATTGCATTTTGGATATAGTGATTTCGACTGCAATGTTAAAAACTAATTCTCTCACTACCTTTCAGAAAACAACTGCCAGTTTATGCTGAAATCGGGTGCTGCATCTCACATCTGCTGTATTATGAACGATCACGAACCGTCTGGATTTCTTTTATTTGTCAGCGTTGAAATTTTATGGAATTTCTTGGAACATGCAGCGGATGTCGCGGGGCCACAATTATGCAACTTGGATTGTGTGAAGTATGTAGATTATAACTAAATATTACAAAACGATCAAAGTGCATGAACGGTTACATAAGTGGGGGTTAGGGTTGAATATCACAATAGAGATATTCACTAGTTTCAATTATTCGGCCTAAATTTGGATATTGCTGAATATTCAGTTTTGATCAAATATTTTAGCTGATTATGTCAAACGAACCCGACCTTGCCACCCAAAGCTGAGCAGAGCGCCAACCATTTATTTATTTTTTTAATTAATGGCGTTTTTCACATAATAAGGTCATATACGCTAGGTCGAAGCTCCCGGTATAGGCCTATGTGTCAATACTCCTGGCTTATAGCACGGATCACTATTACAATCATGGCAATTCTCCAATACCGACTTGCAAGCAGGAAAGGGATACCAATTTAAAAGTCTTCGATTTGACTCGGCCGGGAATCTAATCCGGAACCTTCTGATCAGAAGGTGGACAGTCTAAACCACTGGGCCAACTGAACAGTTGCCCCAACCAGTTAAAGGAGAGTATATATAATATTTTAATTTCAAAATTTTTACCATTGAACCTCACGTACCAAGTGCTGTTAAATCTTTCATTTTCATTTACAGTGCCATCAAGAATGCTTTCCAAAGTTTTGTAATCAGTGGATGTTCAGCATATGAAAGGCAGTTACGTAATGACCTTCTTGTCATCACAACTCTTATCGCATCATACCCAGATGCACCCATTGTTGAAACAGGTGAGATTAAGTATAATCTGAGTAAAGTTATTACCTAGTAAGTGAAGTATAATTTGCTTAAAACTGTTAATTAAAATACTCACAAGCTTTCAGAGCTCCGCACCTTAATCAGGGAAGCTATCTAAAAATCTGCATATCCCCCTGGGTTTAACTGTCTCTGATTCTATCCAGCAAAGACATTGTGGTGTATTGGTATGTCATTGGCCTAGAATCCGATGGGTCTCGGGTTCAAATCCTGAGTATGCACCATACCATACATGCTAAAAATAGTAAATATGTAGGCCAGTCATTGAGGATAGTGTGGACTGTTAGTGCATGACTTCAATAGCCTACCGGCTCGTTCACTGCCTCCTTGGCCATTGTTCAACTTGCATATGTAGGGGAA
>JASFYC010000496.1:0-23961 GCA_030412335.1 Botrylloides violaceus | reverse complement strand
CAGGTAACCAATTATATGCACTAATACCATAAGATGGCTATTTTCGTACGGAGTGCATCAATACCATCAAGCCTGTAGCGCTCAGCCTGTCTACGGCGTTCGCCTAGCCTGGGTGCAGGGTAGACGGACAACAAATCCAATGGATTATATACGAAAAGCAACCTGATAAACGCCCATACAAAGCTGTGTCGGTAAATGTATATAAGCCGCAACAGATTTCTGATAATAACCACCTTACAACTAACTAACCTGACTGCAAAGCACAACAACGATGCGATAGAACCAAACGACTCTACCGCAAGCTCCCACCCGTCCGCGACACAACCCGTGAATAATAAGAGAATAACGAATGTAGGACTCTTCGTGCGTGAACTCATTATGCGCAAACAATTTGTTGCTGACGTATTCCGCTTGCCCGCGTATGTAGAAAAGCAGTAAGTCGCAAAAATGCTCCTAATTATTATTATTTAACATCCCATCAAGTGATAATTTGAATCGTAACGATTTGTTGATTGAAGCATGGCCTACTTTAGACATGGCCATGCGGCTAGCGTGTATTCATCCGCAATGCCAGAATCCTTCAATCAACGATACATTCCTTCAATCAACGATGCATTCCTTCAATCAACGAATCGTTGGAGCTAATGTGTATTCATTCGCAATGCTAGAATCCTTCAATCAACGATACATTCCTTCAACCAACGATACATTCTTTTAATCAACGATACATTCCTTTACTAAACAGAAAAGTCTTCGAACGATTCCCCACAATTGTTGTATAAGCGACTCGATAGTTACGGCACAAAGGCGTGATTATGTCCGAACCAATGTTTCGTGAAAGTTTCAGTGGCAAATTAGGAAGCACATACGCCTTTATTTCTGATAGAGGGGTTGTTAACTGTGGATTGAGTACCACAGAAAGTTATGAGGATGCCTGTCGGCGATTATGTTAAAAGTGATTAATTCAGTTTTAAGTTGATTCTGACATTTCATGTTCTGTGATGCTTAATGTTCCACTTGATTGATCATAGCATAGGATCACGTGGTCTATGACGTCGAGTCTAGAACTGACTTCTTCTCAAAACGTGTTCACCGTGTGTGTGGTTTTTTGGGGACAGTCCAAGAGCCTTGTGTAATTCAGTCACCATGTATTAAGTTGTTGTCGCCGTATTTATTGTTAATCAGACTCAAAACTCTGCTGTTGTGATAAATCTCTAGCCTAGGGCCAGGTAAAGATCTCGCAACGTCCATCAGATTAGGTTTTACGCCTGTCTCATCAAGACGCACGGACCCGCGTCATGTGAGTTATTGGTGAGTAAATATTTTGACAGTTTGATGGCATCTGCGGATTTCAGCGCCAATTCGATTATTGCGATGTGCGAAATCGTAAGCGTGTCGATTTAATTCCTTCGGCAAAACAGTGGCTTATTTTGTCCTCCCATATTGTATACGTGAATGTGGGTAGGCCCTAGAGTTCTTTATTTGCTGAATGCAATTAGGTTGACGATCGTTTTAGACACCACTGTTACGGCCTACCCTTTCACCTCTGGCAAAATTACATCACAGGGACTCCAGTTAACTGCGGGATGGTGGGCACCATTCTGTATCATTTCGTGGGATATCGCCCGCGAGACATCAAAGACGACACTCCGTGTTTAACGACGATCGGGTATATTTACAATGTGATAATTCCAAATGTATTATTTTTAATTTTCCTCTGCTATTTGCTATCCATAGTGTAAATTTGATTATGAACTAGAGATAGAACTTTGCATTTGACCCCACAGTACAAGGAGTTCGGAATTTCACGAAGTAGTGCAATTTGAGAACTTTATAAGAGGAATGATAGACGACCACGATGAGCCGACAGAAACAGAAGAACCAACTGGAGAAGGTACAGCTGGAGATGGAGTAGTAGACGAACAAGATGCAGTAAATGAGAATGAAGATTTCCTGGAATATTGTGAAGATTTGGCAATTAGGCCAAGTAAAATGGGGAGAATACAAGAACATATGAACAATCAAAGAACAGACTTTATACAAGATATGAGAGAGTGGTGGGTGTCAAGGGGATCATTAGAAGGATCCAAATGGGAAGACAGAGTAAAGGGTGGATTCCAAGAAAATGGTGAATCAGACGAAGTCATGGATGAATGGTTAAAGACAGGAGAATGGGAAGATTTCGTAGACCCTTATAGAGGAAGAAGTGGGAGAATGGCGGGAAAACCAAAAGGAGGAGCAAGTGGAACTGGTACAGCTCCAAAAAAAAGAAAGTGGGTACCACGAGAGGTTATAAATAAGTGCAACTTGAGAAGACAGCGCATTCGAGACGAGGCAGCGAGAAATGAACAACCTCAACAACAAAACTATAACGAAGGAAGAGAAAACGATCCAGGAGGAAACGAACCAACGGGAGACCCAGATCAACAGACAGAAGTACCGACACCAACAATGGAAGCGGACTCATCGAATACAGAGACTGGGTAGGGGAGATCCCCACGCCCTAGAACACCTCCAATATACCTATAAGTCTGTACGCTATGCATGCTCTAAACGCATGACTAGCTCTGCATAAACTCTCTCACCTTACTAGTATATAAGCTCTTGTAACCGCTAGTATTGATGAGACTCATGTGCCCTACTGGAAAGGGAAACTAGACTACTAATAGTGTGTATTAGGCTAAGGAATAAAGATTCGATCATCCATCACTATTCGTGTGGACTGCAAGGGACGGGAAAGTCAGGACCGAGCTGCGTCGCTATAGGACAGAAGTTAAGTATACCTGTACCTCAGCCGACTCATATACGGCGGTGATACTCGGCTCTATACATCGCTACATGGTGCCCCGAGATTCGGTATCGGCTCACGATCCTTTTACCTCCCAGGAAAGAATCTCCTTAAGTTTTTACGACGTTCTACAACGACGTCTTACCTACTAACTGTAAAGTGTACAAGTCCGAGTCGACGAAAAACTTTAAAGTCACATCGACTGCACTGGACTGGAAAATCGTGTAAGTTGCTTAAATTTGTGTCTCTGAGAACGTTAGGTGCCGTCGACATTTTGGCTGTCTATATATTGGCTAGACTTGTGTTAGCGTAGCACTGTTTCTCATTGCTTGTTGTCAGTTCTGTTACTGTTTTACGTTATTGTGTTGATACTAGGCAGTACTTATTATGTCTAGTCAGGATAAGAAACTCCATCCGACCCGTCGTAATCCTGAGAGAAATGCCAAAGCAGCTGGTACCACGTCGGGCCAGACTGCCACTACCTCCACCTCAGACCCTAAACCGGACGCAAAACCGGAAATAGACTCACAAACCTTCCATGAGAGGGGTAGTGAACCTGACAGTGACAGTGAACGCGATCAGGATGCCAGTGACGAGGCCTCCGACACGGAAGTGTTGAGTGATGTGGCTGAGGACGAACAAACCGCCCCCACACCCGCTGATAAGGCATATACCAACCATGATGACAAGGGGTTTATTAGACATAGTGGCCGCAGCAGACACAGGACAGATAAAACAGGTCCTTCGGCTAAAGAGCAGGAACAGAGAGACCTATTGGCTTTGAATAGTCAGAAAAATTATGCCTGTTTTGATGCGAATGACCTAGACTCATTTTTGGCTGACTGTGATCAGTATTGCATTATGTTGAACATTTTGACTCCGTACATTCGCTGCAAAGTGATCTATACCAAAATTCCGGTCGAAGTACGGCGTCAAATGCTTCTCAGATGTCCTACTGGGGATGGTGTGTTTGATGAGAAGACGTTTATGATTAAACTAAGGCAATACTGTAGAAATGAGACTTGGGTTGCACAGACGCCGGCTGAATTGAATCACATAATTGATATGAAACCTCCGCCGTTCATAGCTAAAATGCGCATCCTTGAGATCACGGGCGAGGATACCAATGGCATAAGGACCTTCAGGAAGAATTGCCTTCTTGATGCCCTCCCTCCCGCTATGGCGGAAGCATGTAGATCATGGATGGGGACATTAGAGATACATGAATTGGCCGAGAAAGCTCCACATTGCTTGAACCCTCAGGAATGTAAATGGGCGGAGTTACAGAGAAAGAAACGAGAGAATGCACAGAACCCTGAGAGAAAGAGAATTTTTTTAGAGAGGTCGTGATTGGCTCCCTTAACCCCACCTGCGATGTGGAGGGACGACCAAATCACGTGTCGAAACCTTCTTCTCTTTTATTTCTTATTGATGACAATACTAAAACAAGATTCCTTGTCGATAGTGGTGCAGAAATCAGTCTTGTTAATGATTCTGAATTGATGTCTAAACCGCCCACTATCAGATTAGCTTGCGCTAATGGCAGCGCTATTTACGGACAAGGATGTAAAACACTTAAATTGAAACTTTGGCTAGAACGTGGTTTAATCGAGGAGTGCCAAGGAGCCTACAGTGCTCCAGTCCATTGTGTCTGGAAATCTGAAGCCCAGAAGCGCATCCGCGTGACCATTGACTATAGAGGTTTGAATGCCCAATCAGTAAAAGAGTGTTTTCCAATTCCGTACCTACAGGACTTTACTAAAAATCTAGCTGGCTGCAAGTTTTTCTCAGCGCTAGACGTTCCGATGTCGTACGAATTGCTGCTTTTATTGTATAAATTGTATTGAAATTGAAATCGACGCCGACACGATGTGCGCGCATTTCGGAATACGCAAATCCGAAATTGACGGATTGTTCCCACGTATACGTTCATTCGCCTGCTTACAAAGCTGGTCTTAACATTTCCTATTTTGGTCCTTACAAGGTTGTAGCTCGACATGAACACCATTTCGACCTACTAATATCCGGCACGGTAAAACGAGTGGCCATTGATAACATAAAACTAGCCATGTTACCGGATGGGAATAACGTGGGAACTCCGACACTCGACAGAATTTAACACGCGATACAAGCTAAAGCAATCGGTACACAATGCCAATAGCCACGTTGACATTAAATTGAATATTAAATTCGTATGACCGACTGGTCATCACGGGGAAGTTGATAACTTCGCCCTCACACGCACAACACTACGCTATAACCGACTTACAAAGAAGATCACCTCAGACTTCGGCGAAATGTCGGCATGTAAGATCACTGCGAACGGCTGCGTTACGGACACAGCAACATTTATTTGGCGCACGCCAGCCCCTGTGGGATTATGTCCAACAATTTCCGTTGAGACTGAAAGTACTATTATCATTCATCCGGCGAGATCGTCAGGAAAAGCTGCGTCTATAGAGATGCCTAAATTAGGACTGAGCTTTCATGCCATGAGGGAATGTAAACCAGCTGAAGTCAGATGTCTTCCCAAAAACACCTTATGCTTGCAGAACGGTTTCCTCATTGTACCCAATAGATGCATCATGAGCGCGAGATTGATGGATCGAGTGAAACACACGCGGTGGCCACGCGTCAATAGAACTCTCCAACCCGAACAAAAAATCCTCCTTGCAACACTGCAAGAACTGCAAGACACGATGTATGATCAATCCTCCGCCACGTACAATGCCATCCACGCTTTATCCTGCTCAGTCAACAGACATATGTACCATATGTATAAAAGTCTTTTGCCTATAAACCCTTCCGAAGTTTTACGTGCCTTGTCAGACGGTACCAAATACCCTGCGCACAGCTACGGAGAGTTTATCCACCTGATGAAATGTTCACGTGCGAATGTTACTGTGCTACCCACGTTAATTACGATAAACGGAAAACTTAGCGCAAAGCCGATATTTAGAATAGACAAGATGGGTCGCAACCTCTACGGTCAACTAAATGCAGATGCAACTGCCTATCTTGGCATAACCTACCTAGACAACGGTCAGGTGAACGTAACACGAGTGTTTCGTGTGGGTGAGCATTACTTGAGATATAAAAATGGAATGTTGGTGAGTGTGAATGCCTCTGTAACAAAAATACCTTTTGATTTAAATCTGAAAATGAGTGAATTGCCAGAGAGTATGGTTGATCATGACTTTTCTGATACCTTTATGTATCTGTTCGATCGACTAGATCTAGGTCGTATGTCAGATTACAGCCAGACGCTGAGCCATATTTCACAGACTATGGACTTGCGGCGCAGCCTTGCGCGACTATCTGAACGGTATCTCACAACAGATGAGAAAACAGAGACTAAGTATGACTTACTGTTTCCTCTTGAGAAGGTAGCAGATGCCATCCAAAATAGCATCCTGTCAACCCTCAGCCACATCACCAATCCGATTTTTAGGACCCTCCTAGAAATCTTAACTTGTATAACCTTGTTTTGGGGATTTTATTTTACTATTTGTGCATTTGTGCGTGCTAGTGTAATGTGTAGAAGACAGCCATTAGTCGACACCTTACGGCACCTATCTTCCAGATTCACAAATGCAACGCGTCGAAGTGATCGTGATGGAAATGGCATGCAACGTGACAAAAATGGGCTACCTAAAATGAACAATAACCGCTTCACATCGGTATCCTACAAGAAATCTCCCGAAATCCATCAACCAGGCAACGACACCGAGCTCGACGAACCGGAAACAGCTGATACAGCTTCAGTGAGTGAGTTAACTACTCCACCTAACCGTCCTCCATCACCGACGATCGTCATAAGTGAAGCCGACGAAAATCAACAACCCGTCGCGAAGGTTCGCACTCACAACCGCCATGCTCGGAAAGACAAGAAAAGTGATAGAGGTCAACATGTAAAAAGGCCTCGACCAGTTTATGGTCACACTAGTAATGATGAGAACCCCGGTAGCCCAGAACATTAGTTGCAACGCCAATCCACACGCCGCTTGACGAATTATTTTTTTTACATATGCCATGGATTACCTGGTGTATGCGTATTATTATTATATTGCATTTAAAAACCGAAAAAAAATTTATAAAAGCGAAAACCCATACAATAATTTCTCTCTTTTTGAAAAATGGTTCCACCACGCCACCAGGCGGATGGACAACCATGCATTGCTGGCCTCCTAGTGTCATGAAGACGCTTAGGCCCCTGCTTTCAAAGCAGACGAACATTAATCTAAGTCGCCACTGATGAGCGCATAGATGCTTTTACTTGTTATACTCATGTTTTATTGTGTATTGTGTATAATGCATTCCTTGATACATCACACGACCGACTGTGGGTAGTGCCCAAGGGAGTTACACCCTAGTTAGGCCGCGTACGGATATCAGACATTATTCGCTTATAGGTATTGGACCCAAGAATTCGGATACCCAAATTCTTCATAAAGGGGGGGTAGTGTAGGGGAGATCCCCACGCCCTAGAACACCTCCAATATACCTATAAGTCTGTACGCTATGCATGCTCTAAACGCATGACTAGCTCTGCATAAACTCTCTCACCTTACTAGTATATAAGCTCTTGTAACCGCTAGTATTGATGAGACTCATGTGCCCTACTGGAAAGGGAAACTAGACTACTAATAGTGTGTATTAGGCTAAGGAATAAAGATTCGATCATCCATCACTATTCGTGTGGACTGCAAGGGACGGGAAAGTCAGGACCGAGCTGCGTCGCTATAGGACAGAAGTTAAGTATACCTGTACCTCAGCCGACTCATATACGGCGGTGATACTCGGCTCTATACATCGCTACAACACAACAAAAAACTTTGTACAGAAGGAACATTACCAGCTGTAGAGTTGGACCTTGAGAGTGATGGCTATTATAGTCTCCACGATAGATTCCATTTGTTAGGGAAAAAAAGTGGCTTTGAAAAGTCTTTTCGGGATTTGAAACTCTGCAGCAATTTACATGTCAACACAAGTGTTGCAGAGCAACAGGAATTCGTTGATGGCAAGGGACAGGTTGGTCAAAATGGAATAATCTAGATCACTGTTTTTCAAGCTGTGGCCGCAAGATACTGTCAGGTTTGCCGCGTGAAATTTCTACCTGTAAATTCCGGATTATGATGCGCCCCTTTGTGTAAGCCGACATGAAATAAGTTGTTGAGGCATATCCGACACCCTATCGAGGCATGGTAGGTTGTAGTGTGAAATTGAGTCAACTAGTTTGTCTGTCTGGTCGCTACCTCCTTTCCTTTCAAAAAAATGTTGCTTGTTAAGCACGATCGCTCGCTTAATGAATGGATTTTTTCACATTTTTAGCTGTTTTGACGCGGATTTTAGTAATGATAAATTGTGCCATGTCTCGAAAAAGGTTGAAAAACACTGGTCTAAACTTAATTGAGTTTCATGGATTAATACAATGACTTTCTAGATACTTTGTTAATCAGATGGGACTATCAAATTTTCAATGTTTGTCGGCTAAGCCTGAGTATGAACAACGAAAGGATTAATCAAAACTTCCAGAATAAACTTCGAAGGCAATTTGACGAGACTGTCGTCTATGATGAGCAAGGATGTTCCTTCATGAAACCAGAAAGTGTGTTGTCTGCTATGTGATTTAATTGCCTCATTTCTCACTATAGCTATTACTAAACAGGAGTCCTTCCTGCAGTTGATCCATGTCAAGACAGTCAGCCACTCTCTGCAGATGATAGTGGTGACGAGGCTTGCATTGTCAAAGTTGAGGACAATGATATACACATAGGTTGTTATGGTGCGACTGTGGGTATTTATCACCAAACTATGACTTATCTTGTCTTTTGCATTTATATAGGAACAGTGGAAAAGGTGCCCTTACTTAACATTGAGTCAAAATTATGTCAGGTCACTAACACTGGGAAAACTGCTAATGGTAGGGTTTATATTGATTTAATATAGTATTTAATTTCGACGACAGCTTTTGTCAATTCATTTAAAGTAAATACTAGTGCTGCTAAGTCTATTGTCACAAACCCAAGACATGGTCAATCAGCTGTTAATGCTACATTGACTTTTGGTAAGACTATGCCATGCCTTCTATGTAAGTAGAGGTTGACTGTAATATTATTGTCCAGATGACGTTGATGATGACCTCCTGTATGACATTTCTGCTTCGATATCTGAAAGGGAGTGCACACCAACTGACATTGCGCAAACTTATTGTGGTAAAACAGAATGTTTTGCAGTATTAAGCTCCGTGTCATCATATCATGATAATATACTATATACAGATCATCACAATCCAGAAGAGCTCCCACTAGACACAGATGTTGGGTTAGGAAAGTGTGAGTTGCCACCTCCTGCAGCCGGTAATACTGTGATGAAATTGTCTAAAAATTCACAAAAGTTCCACTCGATAATTTTTTAGATGATATTGACAATTGTCTGCTTGAAGTAGAAGAAGGCCCTCATAACATAAAAAGAAAGGATAAGTATGAACTGCCGCTCAATTGTGGTATTGACCATTCTACAAAATCTTTTCAAGGCCAACCCACTCCTTCGAAGGCTGTGGTTACTGCTGGTAAGAAAATATGCCTATTCAACACACGTATGGTTACAATATTATAGAATTCTATTAAGCAGAAGGAAATAGATTAAATGGATCTAAAGCTACATGCATCGCAACACGAACCACTTCTCGAAAGATACAACCTCCTAAAATTTTGCCAAACAAGTTTGAAAGTGTGACCAACATGATCAATTTCTGGTCCACATCTAAAGCTTCATTCATTGGATTCCAGATGTGTGGGCATTACGAGACTGCAAAGACCATGACAGGATTGAAGTTGTGATTGGTAAAGATTCTCTTACTACCAGCGCTATGACTTGTTTGAAAGTAGTGGCAATTAAGGGTGGCTCAATGACGTGGTAAGTGGTATCACAAACTTGCTAAATTTTTAGGACAAGCCGATACCATTCACTATTTAATTCACAGATCATAGATGCAATCATATATACATTGGTATCTACTGTGTGTAAGAAGGTTGGTATACATTTGTAGGCCTACTACAGTGCCAAGTCATACAAAAGCCATACAAGAGAAGAAGTGATCTGGAATTTAAATGAATTGTGACATTTACCCGAATCTCAAATTATAGACCAAATCTTTGGAGTTTTTGTCATGCCAGTCACAGGATGGTGGATTCGTGGAGACATTAACAAGGACTCCAAAAACAAACAGGTTGTAGACCATTTTAACTACTGTTCGCAAGCTGTAAGAATACCATTAAATTTGTCAAGGTCGAAAAGGCTCTTCACAAACCAATCATTGCGGCACTTCATGTAACAGATCATTGGATTATAATGGTATGGGCTTATAACTAAAATGCAGCCTATATGTAGGGATAGGCATACAACTTATAGGACACGGCAATATGATTCTAGGTGGGCGACTTGCGACAACACAGAATATATCTTTATGACCCACTGGGAAACGAGGAGAAATACAAAAGAAAAGTTGTGATGAATTGGAAGTAGGCAAAACTAACAAAAGTTTGAACACTAGCTTTCTGTGCATTAATTTGATATTTTGTCGTTCCCCGTTCCTCACCTTATATCAGGCCCTAGGTTTACGACGCAGCATAACCCGTGTTACCTCTGTGCTATATCGCCACAATCATTAGATGAAATTTTTGGTACGGTAGGCAATGAAGTAGAATGCTTAGCTCTTGCCAGAAGTATCAATTCCTCCAAGAGAATGTATGCTACCAATTATATGAAGAAAAAATCACTTGAACATATTGCTTCAGGAGATTTCGAAGAGATTATCTGCATGAGGCGAAGGATTGGGAAGTAGTTGTTTTTTCTCATAAAAGACAACAGGATACAGATAACTGTGGCATACTCGTTGCAAAGGTAAAGTAAGTAAGATGTGATTCAGACTATAGAGAGCGTTTATGTAATCATGAAGTCTTCTTCAAAACATTTTAACGTTGGCAAATTAGTTTGCAGAGTGCTACATCAGAGGAAACAAGTCGCCCGCTAGCTAGCATCCTGCACACTCACAGATAACTTTGAACGACACGACTGTGGAAGGGCAATAAATTCCTGATAGCAACTTGCAGCGCAAAGGTATCATATTTTAAATGATGTTCCTTTCATATCTGGAGAATTCAGTGACATTTCATCAACGTTCCTGTCTTGAACATGATTAAATTTTCATCGAGTTCGGTTGGCCCATCGCCATGCAGACAGCAAACGTAACCTGACAACGAAAATTTATAATAGCAAGGACGAATAAGGTATAGGGCCCTACTATAACTACCCAAACTCAGCATAAACGTGCCAGATGCAGTGGGACTAGGGTTTAGAGCCATAGAGTTGCGATTATTCTACTTGACCTAGTCTATGTGGCAAAGAGGACTAAAAATAGCTGCGAAGTGGCTTCTGAGCACACACAATTCTACTTCTGTACCAGGCTAATGTGGCTACAGTACAGCCCTTGGCCTAGTAAAACTGTACCGTCACCAAGACACCATAGCCTACTACCTTCTGCACATTCATCATCATAAACGTACAAATTTGTTGATTTTCACTATAACCGTACGACACTCACTTCTTTGACTCTCCACAACTTCTGCACGCTGCTCCGTCTCGAAAGTCGCTTCGAAGACACTATACCCAACGGCCAAGTACACTGAGCGTTGAGCGATCAGCTGATGATAACTATCGCTGAAGCGTTGCGAAGTAGGTGTTGCCAGATATGGTTTTATTTGCGAATTTCTATCGGCAGGCTTAAAACCGTTTTTTTCTCAAGTACAACATCCCTTACTATATGGCTCATTTATTAGCACTGCCATTAACCCATAAAATCACTCGTTTACAGTCATTTCAAGAAGTCGGACATGAGCCGACGCCCCCAGCACTCCGTGATTGTTTGCCATTATTTGCTCAATCCACCACTGTAACCTGTAAGCTATTGCGAAATTATGCACTCCTTATATATCTCTTTTGAAATTCACACGAGCTTACAACTCTAATACAAACTTTGCAATACGCATTTTCGTCATATAATTATATTCGGCTAACATCGCTTTTCGCCGGGTGACACCGTAAGCTGTGATACACAGTCATTCAATATCGACTGCCGAATAAACTCGAGCTCGTTCCGTTCGCGCCAAACCTCGACCGTTTTTTAGGTATAGCTTCAATACTTCCGGTTGCTGCGGGGGGAGTCCCCCCCAGTCCTGAGGCAGCTTACAGCCCAAGTGGCAGTCAGTGAAGTATTTACCTTACATCAGCACATTCAAACCTTTAGCAGAAACGAAAATTGCACTTTCTGCGTGGGCTCTCGGACTAATATTGCAATCGTTGATTTCGACTTGAGTTCTATACTTTAGGTGGAAAATGCGTTATTTTGGAAGTCCTTAACAAGTCGTTTTTCTCTAAAAGTCTTTGACTTGAGGGAGATGAGACTATATCAAACAATGTCTATAGGTTACTAGATCTATAATGTATTCATAGTATTTGTCTTGGGTTCTTTTCTTTAGGTAGAAAGTGCGTTAAATTGGAAAGTGCTTTATTTCGGATTTCCTTAACATTGCGATTTTCTCCGAAGTAGTTGACGTGAGCGAGATGAGACTATATCGCGCAGTGTCCAGCAGTTACCTAAACTATATTGCAATCGTTGATTTCGACTTGAGTTCTATACTTTAGGTAGAAAGTGCGTTATTTTGGAAGTCCTTAACAAGTCGTTTTTCTCTAAAAGTCTTTGACTTGAGGGAGATAAGACTATATCAAACAGTGTCTATTAGTTACTAGAACTATAATGCATTCATAGTATTTGACTTGGGTTCTTTTCTTTAGATAGAAAGTGCGTTAAATTGGAAAGTGCTTTATTTCGGATTTCCTTAACATTGCGATTTTCTCCGAAGTCGTTGACTTGAGCGAAATGAGACTATATTTCGCAGTGTCCAGCAGTTACCTGAACTATATTGCAATCGTTGATTTAGACTTGAGTTCTATACTTTAGGTAGAATGTGCATTATTTTGGAAGTCCTTAACAAGGCGTTATTCTCTAAAGTATTTGACTTGAGGGAGATAAGACTATGTCAAACAGTGTCTATTAGTTAGTAGAACTATAATGCATTCATAGTAATTGACCTGGGTTCTTTACTTTAGGAAGAAAGTGCGTTAAATTGGAAAGTGCGTTATTTCGGAATTTCATAACATTGCGATTTTCTCCGAAGTCGTTGACGTGAGCGAGATGAGACTATATCGCGCAGTGTCCAGCAGTTACTTGAAATATATTGCAATCGTTGATTTCGACTTGAGTTCTATACTTTAGGTAGAAAGTGCGTGATTTTGGAAGTCCTTAACAAGGCGTTTTTTTCTAAAAGTCTTTAACTTGAGGGAGATGAGACTATATCAAACAGTGTCTATTGGTTACTAGAACTATAATGCATTCATAGTATTTGACTTGGGTTCTTTACTTTAGGTAGAAAGTACGTTAAATTGGAAAGTGCTTTATTTCGGATTTCCTTTACATTGCGATTTTCTCCGAAGTCGTTGACTTGAGCGAGATGAGACTATATCGCGCAGTGTCCAGCAGTTATATAAACTATCGACTTGAGTTCAATACTTTAGGTAGAAAGTTCGTTATTTTGGATGTCCTTAACAAGGCGTTTTTCTCTAAAGTCTTTGACTTGAGGGAGATGAGACTATATCAAACAATGTCTATAGGTTACTAGATCTATAATGCATTCATAGTATTTGATTTGGGTTGTTTACTTTAGGTAGAAAGTGCGTTAAATTGGAAAGTGCTTTATTTGGGATTTCCTTAACATATCGATTTTCTACGAAGTAGTTGACGTGAGCGAGATGAAACTATATCGCGCAGTGTCCAGCAGTTACCTGACCTATATTGCAATCGTAGATTTAGACTTGAGTTCTATACTTTAGGTAGAAAGTGCGTTAAATTGGAAAGTGCTTTATTTCAGATTTCCTTAACATTGCGATTTTCTCCGAAGTCGTTGACTTGAGAGAGATGAGACTATATCGCGCAGTGTCCAGCAGTTACATAAACTATCGACTTGAGTTCTATACTTTAGGTAGAAAGTGCTTTATTTCGGATTTCCTTAGCATTGCGATTTTCTCCGAAGTCTTTGACGTGAGCGAGATGAGACTATATCGCGCAGCTAGTGTCCCGCAGTTACCTGAACTATATTGCAATCGTTGATTTAGACTTGAGTTCTATACTTTCGGTAGAAAGAGCGTTATTTTGTACTAGCTGGTTTTCCCGGTTTCACTCGGGGGATACAACATAAGACGTTGTAGCCCAACGCGAAAAATATGACCTCCATCTAATCGTGGGTGAGAAGCTTCCCTCTCTTCTCATGGCGAAAGAAATTGGCTCCTAGATTCAATTCTCATAAGCATTATCTAAACCCGTATGAAATATATCTAAGACGCCCAACCGAAGGACAGTAGGCCTACATAAGCAGAACGTTGTAGACAGGCTAGCTTAGGCGACTAGAAGCGAAGAAATTGTTCCGCTAGATGGCAGAAGCGATCGAAAAAGTGCATCTCTCATTTTCGCGTGGCGAAAAGTGGAAGTAGCACCATTGGGCGATGTATAACTTGAGAAATACATGTCGGATGCGCTGAAAAACCACCTGGTCGCAGGCATAAAGTCCGTCCCTACATCTCTGTGAAATCTTATGGCGGTAGCTTCCGTGATAAAGAAGTTGATTCGTGCACAGACAGACAAACAGACAGACAAACAGACGAACAGACAGACAAACAGGCTCTTTTATTTATATAGAAGTCCTTAACAAGGCGTTTTTCTCTAAAGTCTTTGACTTGAGGGAGATAAGACTATATCGAACAGTGTCTATTGGTTACTAGAACTATAATGCATTCATAGTAATTGACCTGGGTTCTTTACTTTAGGAAGAAAGTGCGTTAAATTGGAAAGTGAGTTATTTCGGAATTCCTCAACATTGCGATTTTCTCCGAAGTCGTTGACTTGACCAAGATGATACTATATCGCGCAGTGTCCAGCAGTTACCTGAACTATATTGCAATCGTTTATTTAGACTTGAGTTCTATACTTTAGGTAGAATTTCCTTATTTTGGAAATCCTTAACAAGGCGTTTTTCTCTAAAGTCTTTGACTTGAGGGAGATGAGATTATATCACACAGTGTCTATTAGTTACTAGAACTATAATGCATTCATAGTAATTGACCTGGGTTCTTTACTTTAGGAAGAAAGTGCGTTAAATTGAAAAATGCATTAGTAGCCCAACGCGAAAAATGCGACCTCCATCTAATCGTGGGTGAGAAGCTTCCCTCTCTTCTCATGGCGAAGGAAAATGGCTCCTAGATTCAATTCTCATAAGCATTATCTAAACCCGTATCAAATATATCTAAGTCGCTCAACCGAAGGACAGTAGGCCTACATAAGCAGAACGTTGTAGACATGCTAGCTTACGCGACCAGAAGCGAAGAAATTGTTCCGCTAGATGGCAGAAGCGATTTAAATATTGCATCTTTCATTTTCGCGTGGCGAAATATGGAAGTAGCACCATTGGGCGATGTATAACTTGAGAAATACATGTCGGAAGCGCTGAAAAACCACCTGGTCGCACGCATAAAGTCCGTCCCTACATCTCTGAGAAATCTTATGGCGGTAGCTCTCGTAATAAAGAAGTTGATTCGTGCACAGACAGACAAAGAGACAGACAAACAGCCTCTTTTATTTATATAGAAGTCCTTAACAAGGCGTTTTTCTCTAAAGTCTTTGACTTGAGGGAGATGAGACTATATCAAACAGTGTCTATTGGTTACTAGAACTATAATGCATTCATAGTATTTGACTTGGGTTCTTTACTTTAGGTAGAAAGTGCGTTAAATTGGAAAGTGCGTTATTTCGGATTTCCTTTACATTGCGATTTTCTCCGAAGTCGTTGACTTGAGCGAGATGAGACTATATCGCGCAGTGTCCAGCAGTTACATAAACTATCGACTTGAGTTCTATACTTTAGGTAGAAAGTTCGTTATTTTGGATGTCCTTAACAAGGCGTTTTTCTCTAAAGTCTTTGACTTGAGATAGATGATACTATATCAAACAGTGTCTTTTAGTTACTAGAACTATAATGCATTCATAGTATTTGACTTGGGTTGTTTACTTTAGGTAGAAAGTGCGTTAAATTGGAAAGTGCTTTATTTCGGATTTCCTTAACATTGCGATTTTCTCCGAAGTAGTTGACGTGAGCGAGATGAGACTATATCGCGCAGTGTCCAGCAGTTACCTGAACTATATTGCAATCGTTTATTTAGACTTGAGTTCTATACTTTAGGTAGAAAGTGCGTTATTTTGGAAGTCCTTAACAAGGCGTTTTTCTCTAAAGTCTTTGACTTGAGGGAGATGAGACTATATCAAACAGTGTCTATTAGTTACTAGAACTATAATGCATTCATAGTATTTGACTTGGGTTCTTTACTTTAGGTAGAAAGTGCGTTAAATTGGAAAGTGCTTTATTTCGGATTTCCTTAACATTGCGATTTTCTCCGAAGTCGTTGACTTGAGCGAGATGAGACTATATCGCGCAGTGTCCAGCAGTTACCTAAACTATCGACTTGAGTTCTATACTTTAGGTAGAAAGTGCGTTATTTTGGAAGTCCTTAACAAGGCGTTTTTCTCTAAAGTCTTTGACTTGAGGGAGATGAGACTATATCAAACAGTGTCTATTGGTTACTAGAACTATAATGCATTCATAGTATTTGACTTGGGTTCTTTACTTTAGGTAGAAAGTGCGTTAAATTGGAAAGTGCTTTATTTCGGATTTCCTTTACATTGCGATTTTCTCCGAAGTCGTTGACTTGAGCGAGATGAGACTATATCGCGCAGTGTCCAGCAGTTACATAAACTATCGACTTGAGTTCTATACTTTAGGTAGAAAGTTCGTTATTTTGGATGTCCTTAACAAGGCGTTTTTCTCTAAAGTCTTTGACTTGAGATAGATGATACTATATCAAACAGTGTCTTTTAGTTACTAGAACTATAATGCATTCATAGTATTTGACTTGGGTTGTTTACTTTAGGTAGAAAGTGCGTTAAATTGGAAAGTGCTTTTTTTCGGATTTCCTTAACATTGCGATTTTCTCCGAAGTAGTTGACGTGAGCGAGATGAGACTATATCGCGCAGTGTCCAGCAGTTACCTGAACTATATTGCAATCGTTGATTTAGACTTGAGTTCTATACTTTAGGTAGAAAGTGCGTTATTTTGGAAGTCCTTAACAAGGCGTTTTTCTCTAAAGTCTTTGACTTGAGGGAGATGAGACTATATCAAACAGTGTCTATTAGTTACTAGAACTATAATGCATTCATAGTATTTGACTTGGGTTCTTTACTTTAGGTAGAAAGTGCGTTAAATTGGAAAGTGCTTTATTTCGGATTTCCTTAACATTGCGATTTTCTCCGAAGTCGTTGACTTGAGAGAGATGAGACTATATCGCGCAGTGTCCAGCAGTTACATAAACTATCGACTTGAGTTCTATACTTTAGGTAGAAAGTGCTTTATTTCGGATTTCCTTAACATTGCGATTTTCTCCGAAGTCGTTGACGTGAGCGAGATGAGACTATATCGCGCAGTGTCCCGCAGTTACCTGAACTATATTGCAATCGTTGATTTAGACTTGAGTTCTATACTTTCGGTAAAAAGAGCGTTATTTTGTACTAGCTGGTTTTCCCGGTTTCACTCGGGGGATACAACATAAGACGTTGTAGCCCAACGCGAAAAATATGACCTCCATCTAATCGTGGGTGAGAAGCTTCCCTCTCTTCTCATGGCGAAAGAAAATGGCTCCTAGATTCAATTCTCATAAGCATTATCTAAACCCGTATGAAATATATCTAAGACGCCCAACCGAAGGACAGTAGGCCTACATAAGCAGAACGTTGTAGACAGGCTAGCTTAGGCCACTAGAAGCGAAGAAATTGTTCCGCTAGATGGCAGAAGCGATCGAAAAAGTGCATCTCTCATTTTCGCGTGGCGAAAAGTGGAGTAGCACCATTGGGCGATGTATAACTTGAGAAATACATGTCGGAAGCGCTGAAAAACCACCTGGTCGCACGCATAAAGTCCGTCCCTACATCTCTGTGAAATCTTATGGCGGTAGCTTCCGTGATAAAGAAGTTGATTCGTGCACAGACAGACTAAGAGACAGACAAACAGGCTCTTTTATTTATATAGAAGTCCTTAACAAGGCGTTTTTCTCTAAAGTCTTTGACTTGAGGGAGATAAGACTATATCAAACAGTGTCGATTAGTTACTAGAACTATAATGCATTCATAGTAATATACCTGGGTCCTTTACTTTAGGTAGAAAGTGCGTTAAATTGGAAAGTGCTTTATTTTGGATTTCCTTATCATTGCGATTTTCGCCGAAGTCGTTGAATTGAGCGTGATGAGACTATATCGCGCAGTGTCCAGCAGTTACCTGAACTATATTGCAATCGTTTATTTAGACTTGAGTTCTATACTTTAGGTAGAAAGTGCGTTATTTTGGAAGTCCTTAACAAGGCGTTTTTCTCTAAAGTCTTTGACTTGAGGGAGATGAGACTATATCAAACAGTGTCTATTAGTTACTAGAACTATAATGCATTCATAGTATTTGACTTGGGTTCTTTACTTTAGGTAGAAAGTGCGTTAAATTGGAAAGTGCTTTATTTCGGATTTCCTTAACATTGCGATTTTCTCCGAAGTCGTTGACTTGAGCGAGATGAGACTATATCGCGCAGTGTCCAGCAGTTACCTGAACTATATTGCAATCGTTTATTTAGACTTGAGTTCTATACTTTAGGTAGAAAGTGCGTTATTTTGGAAGTCCTTAACAAGGCGTTTTTCTCTAAAGTCTTTTACTTGAGGGAGATGAGACCATAATAAACAGTGTCTATTAGTTACTAGAACTATAATGCATTCATAGTATTTGACTTGGGTTCTGTACTTTAGGTAGAAAGTGCGTTAAATTGGAAAGTGCTTTATTTCAGATTTCCTTAACATTGCGATTTTCTCCGAAGTCGTTGACTTGAGCGAGATGAGACTATATCGCGCAGTGTCCAGCAGTTACCAACTATATTGCAATCGTTGATTTAGACTTGAGTTCTATACTTTAGGTAGAAAGTACGATACTTTGGAAGTCCTTAACAAGGCGGTTTTCTCTAAAGTCTTTGACTTGAGGGAGATGAGACTATATCAAACAGTGTCTATTAGTTACTAGAACTATAATGCATTCATAGTATTTGATTTGGGTTCTTTACTTTAGGTAGAGAGTGCGTTAAATTGGAAAGTGCTTTATTTCGGATTTCCCTAACATTGCGATTTCCTCCGAAGTCGTTGACTTGAGCGAGATGAGACTATATCGCGCAGTGTCCAGCAGTTACCTGAACTATATTTCAATCGTTTATTTAGACTTGAGTTCTATACTTTAGGTAGAGAGTGCGTTATTTTGGAAGTCCTTAACAAGGCTTTATTCTCTAAAGTCTTTGACTTGAGGGTGATGAGACTATATCAAACAGTGTCTATTAGTTACTAGAACTATAATGCATTCATAGTATTTGACTTGGGTTCTTTACTTTAGGTAGAAAGTGCGTTAAATTGGAAAGTGCTTTATTTCAGATTTCCTTATCATTGCGATTTCCTCCGAAGTCGTTGACTTGAGCGAGATGAGACTATATCGCGCAGTGTCCAGCAGTTACCTGAACTATATTGCAATCGTTTATTTAGACTTGAGTTCTATACTTTAGGTAGAAAGTGCGTTATTTGGGAAGTCCTTAACAAGGCGTTTTTCTCTAAAGTCTTTGACGTGAGGGAGATGAGACTATATCAAACAGTGTCTATTAGTTACTAGAACTATAATGCATTCATAGTATTTGACTTGGGTTCTTTACTTTAGGTAGAAAGTGCGTTAAATTGGAAAGTGCTTTATTTCGGATTTTCTTAACATTGCGATTTTCTCTGAAGTCGTTGACGTGAGCGAGATGAGACTATACCGCGCAGTGTCAAGCAGTTACCTGAACTATATTGCAATCGTTTAATTTGACTTGAGTTCTATACTTTAGGTAGAAAGTGCGTTAATTTGGAAGTCCTTAACAAGGCGTTTTTCTCTAAAGTCTTTGACTTGAGGGAGATGAGACTATATCAAACAGTGTCTATTTGTTACTAGAACTATAATGCATTCATAGTATTTGACTTGGGTTCTTTACTTTAGGTAGAAAGTGCGTTAAATTGGAAAGTGCTTTATTTCAGATTTCCTTAACATTGCGATTTTCTCCGAAGTCGTTGATTTGAGCGAGATGAGACTATATCGCGCAGTGTCCAGCAGTTACCTGAACTATATTGCAATCGTTGATATAGACTTGAGTCCTATACTTTAGGTAGAAAGTGCGTTATTTTGGAAGTCCTTAACAATGCGTTATTCTCCAAAGTCTTTGACGTGAGGGAGATGAGACTATATCAAACAGTGTCTATTAGTTACTAGAATTATAATGCATTCATAGTATTTGACTTGGGTTCTGTACTTTAGGTAGAAAGTGCGTTAAATTGGAAAGTGCTTTATTTCAGATTTCCTTAACATTGCGATTTTCTCCGCAGTCGTTGACTTGAGCGAGATAAGACTATATCGCGCAGTGTCCAGCAGATTTCTGAACTATATTGCAATCGTTTATTTAGACTTGAGTTCTATACTTTAGGCAGAAAGTGCGTTATTTTGGATGTCCTTAACAAGGCGTTATTCTCTAAAGTCTTTGACTTGAGGGAGATGAGATCATATCAAACAGTGTCTATTAGTTACTAGAACTATAATGCATTCATAGTATTAGACTTGGGTTCTGTACTTTAGGTAGAAAGTGCGTTAATTTGGAAAGTGCTTTATTTCAGATTTCCTTAACATTGCGATTTTCTCCGAAGTCGTTGAGTTGAGCGAGATAAGACTATATCGTGCAGTGTCCAGCAGTTACCTGAACTATATTGCAATCGTTTATTTAGACTTGAGTTCTATACTTTAGGTAGAAAGTGCGTTATTTTGGAAGTCCTTAACAAGGCGTTTTTCTCTAAAGTCTTTGTTTTGAGGGTGATGAGACTATATCAAACAGTGTCTATTAGTTACTAGAACTATAATGCATTCATAGTATTTGACTTGGGTTCTGTACTTTAGGTAGAAAGTGCGTTAAATTGAAAAGTGCATAATTTCGGATTTCCTTAACATTGCGATTTTCTCCGAAGTCGTTGACTTGAGCGAGATGAGACTATATCGCGCAGTGTCCAGCAGTTACCGGAACTATATTGCAATCGTTGATTTAGACTTGACTCCTATACTTTAGGTAGAAAGTGCGTTATTTTGGAAGTCCTTAACAAGGCGTTTTTCTCTAAAGTCTTTGACTTGAGGGAAATGAGACTATATCAAACAGTGTCTATTAGTTACTAGAACTATAATGCATTCATAGTATTTGACTTGGGTTCTTTACTTAGGTAGAAAGTGCGTTGAATTGGAAAGTGCTTTATTTCGGATTTCCTTAACATTGCGATTTTCTCCGAAGTCGTTGACTTGAGCGAGATGAGACTATATCGCGTAGTGTCCAGCAGTTACCTGAACTATATTGCAATCGTTTATTTAGACTTGAGTTCTATACTTTAGGTAGAAAGTGCGTTATTTTGGAAGTCCTTAACAAGGCGTTTTTCTCTAAAGTCTTTTACTTGAGGGTGATGAGACCATAATAAACAGTGTCTATTAGTTACTAGAACTATAATGCATTCATAGTATTTGACTTGGGTTCTTTACTTTGGGTAGAAAGTGCGTTAAATTGGAAAGTGCTTTATTTCGGATTTCCTTAACATTGCGATTTTCTCCGAAGTCGTTGACTTGAGCGAGATGAGACTATATCGCGCAGTGTCCAGCAGTTACCTGAACTATATTGCAATCGTTAATTTAGACTTGAGTTCTATACTTTAGGTAGAAAGTGCGTTATTTTGAAAGTCCTTAACAAGGCGTTTTTCTCTAAAGTCTTTGACTTGAGGGAGATGAGACTATATCAAGCAGTGTCTATTAGTCTCTAGAACTATAATGCAGTCATAGTATTTGACTTGGGTTCTTTACTTTAGGTAGAAAGTGCGTTAAATTGGAAAGTGCTTTATTTCGGATTTTCTTAACATTGCGATTTTCTCTGAAGTCTTTGACGTGAGCGAGATGAGACTATACCGCGCAGTGGCCAGCAGTTATCTGAACTATATTGCAATCGTTTAATTTGACTTGAGTTCTATACTTTAGGTAGAAAGTACGTTATTTTGGAAGTCCTTAACAAGGCGTTTTTCTCTAAAGTCTTCAACTTTAGGGAGATGAGACTATATCAAACAGTGTCTAGTAGTTACTAGAACTATAATGCATTCATAGTATTTGACTTGGGTTCTTTACTTTAGGTAGAAAGTGCGTTAAATTGGAAAGTGCTTTATTTCGGATTTCCTTAACATTGCGATTTTCTCCGAAGTCGTTGACGTGAGCGAGATGAGACTATATCGCGCAGTGTCTAGCAGTTACCTGAACTATATTGCAATCGTTTATTTAGACTTGAGCTCTATACTTTAGGTAGAAAGTGCCTTATTTTGGAAGTCCTTAACAAGGCGTTTTTCTCCAAAGTCTTTTACTTGAGGGAGATGAGACCATAATAAACAGTGCCTATTAGTTACTAGAACTATAATGCATTCATAGTATTTGACTTGGGTTCTTTACTTTAGGTAGAAAGTGCGTTCAATTGGAAAGTGCTTTATTTCAGATTTCCTTAACATTGCGATTTTCTCCAAGTCGTTGACTTGAGCGAGATGAGACTATATCGCGCAGTGTCCAGCAGTTACCTGAACTATAATTCAATCGTTTATTTAGACTTGAGTTCTATACTTTAGGTAGAAAGTGCGTTATTTTGGAAGTCCTTAACAAGGCGTTTTTCTCTAAAGTCTTTGACTTGCGGGAGATGAGACTATATCAAACAGTGTCTAATAAATACTAGAACTATAATGCATTCATAGTATTTGACTTGGGTTCTTTACTTTAGGTAGAAAGTGCGTTAAATTGGAAAGTGCTTTATTTCAGATTTCCTTAACATTGCGATTTTTCCGAAGTCGTTGACTTGAGCGAGATGAGACTATATCGCGCAGTGTCTAGCAGTTACCTGAACTATATTGCAATCGTTTATTTAGACTTGAGTTCTATACTTTAGGTAGAAAGTGCGATACTTTGGAAGTCCTTAACAAGGCGGTTTTCTCTAAAGTCTTTGACTTGAGGGAGATGAGACTATATCAAACAGTGTCTATTAGTTACTAGAACTATAATGCATTCATAGTATTTGACTTGGGTTCTTTACTTTAGGTAGAGAGTGCGTTAAATTGGAAAGTGCTTTATTTTAGATTTCCTTAACATTGCGATTTTCTTTGAAGTCGTTGACTTGAGCGAGACGAGACTATATCGCCCAGTGTCCAGCAGTTACCTGAACTATATTGCAATCGTTTATTTAGACTTGAGTTTTATACTTTAGGTAGAAAGTGCGTTATTTTGGAAGTCCTTAACAAGGCGTTTTTCTCTAAAGTCTTTGACTTGAGGGAGATGGGACTATATCAAACAGTGTCTATTAGTTACTAGAACTATAATGCATTCATAGTATTTGACTTGGGTTCTTTACTTTATGTAAAAAGTGCGTTAAATTGGAAAATGCTTTATTTTAGATTTCCTTAACATTGCGATTTTCTCCGAAGTCGTTGACTTGAGCGAGATGAGACTATATCGCCCAGTGTCCAGCAGTTACCTGAACTATATTGCAATCTTTTATTTAGACTTGAGCTCTCTACTTTAGGTAGAAAGTGCGTTATTTTGGAAGTCCTTAACAAGGCGTTTTTCTCTAAAGTCTTTGACTTGAGGGAGATGAGACTATATCAAACTGTGTCTATTAGTTACTAGAACTATAATGCATTCATAGTATTTAACTTGGGTTTTTTACTTTATGTGGAAAGTGCGTTAAATTGGAAAGTGCTTTATTTCAGATTTCCTTAACATTGCGATTTTCTCCGAAGTCGTTGACTTGAGCGAGATGAGATTATATCGCGCAGTGTCCAGCAGTTTCCTGAACTATATTGCAA
>JASFYC010000495.1:0-48203 GCA_030412335.1 Botrylloides violaceus | reverse complement strand
TGGTTTGCATTTTCAATATTTCTGCCCTATGACGTCATAATGTCATGTGATTCTTTATAATTCAAATCTTAAACTTTGCTTTTCATTCCATCTTCACCTGATGAAGGAGCAGAGCTCCGAAAGCTTGTGTGTTATATACCAATAAACTGGACTGGACGTTAAATCTGTGGTGACTTATTATATTTATTACTATTTGAATCGTCCGCCATCGGCTCCACTATTTTTCGTAAAAGAGTAGAGTAATATCGTAAGCCTAATTAGTCGCTGCTTAAGCTACTTCCACCTCCAGCCTGCACCCCTGGGCCTGCTTGTGTGAATTCATTGAAGTAGAATTCCAAATCCCACTCAGAGCCGTTGCATGGTGATCTCATAGCGATTTTGAGAAGCTCATGTCTAAGTGATACTCCCAGGACCAATGTTATACTGTAGACCATCATACTTGTTTATATATTAAACAGTTTAGTTAAATTGCATTCCCAGGCAATGAAAATACTATCTAAAAAGAAATTATTGAGAAAAATGGGATTTTTTGGTAAGTAAAAAAATCTAATAGGACCTTGTTTCTGCATCGTGCATGGGCGGTACCAGTAGCTTATTCCATAAACAGCTTGTTCAAAATTTTGCTGCAACCACACCATTGTCAGAGCTGAAGGATTCCTAACTCAGTACAGATAAACAGATGACTACAAATTTCAGTCAGTCAAATCGACAACAATTACCTGGCACTGTGCTCGTTATATTTATTAAGCATGTGCCATTTTTTCCTGTTCATTCTGTCAGTATGAGGAGACACTAATTCGGTGCGAGCTTGTTCAGTAGTTCAAAGTTAATGTCCGCATATACCGTAGGCTTATCCACAGCCAACTTTTGGCCCACATGTCACTGCACATTGTACATCATTTCCAGGCAGAATTTTTTCTTTTGACATCTGAATGGCTTGCATGTACCAATAAGTTTGACCCAGTACCAACTTTGAGTTGCACACCCCATGGCTAGGTGTAACTCTCTTCGGAACCTGTATATCAATGTGTACTAAGCAATAAGCATAGCCAAGTTTGGTTTATCACCAGAACATGAGACCTTTTGTATTGATGAACATTTTTTATTGCACTCTAGGAAGACGTCCCCCTGGTAAAGGCAAGGCGAGGTCATCTCCTTTAAATGACGTTTACAAAGAAATTGCACTTTTGAAAAAATTAAATCATCCAAATATTGTGAAGTTAGTTGAGGTAATGCTTTAAGATCTTGTCATTTTATATGCTTTGCACATTTTATCATTTTCTTACGGTACAGATGTTCTCTCTCACCTGCTAGCCATGAAATTTGTTGAGATTCACAAAGTTGTAGGGATTGTATGAACTCAGATTAGCTTCGGAATTAGATAACCCAAACATTCGACATGAGTTTGTTGTTACCACCACTAGGGATGGATGTTTTCGAATATTTTCGTGTTCGAGTACTATTCGGATAAGTTTTTCAGATCGAATCGAATATTGACTAGAAAATTTACGTATTCACATCGAATAATTGCGTATTCGGATAATTTTCTGCATGATTCGGATTATGTCAAACTATTTGAATAGAACACTTCCTTGAAAATTACCGCCGAAAAAACAGCTCATTTACGACTTGCACCATCGTCACAATGCCTCCAGTAGATTGACGCTTCAGCTCATCGCCTACTGTGTGGGATTTAGTCATTTGCCAGTGAAAATTCACCCCTTGCATCATAGCCTACAACTGATGCTCACACGGCAAACGGTCGGCCGAATCTCGTCAAAAAGAAGGCAAACGAACCCTGTGAAAATATTCGGTTGAGATAAATTTGCATCCGAATCAAACCAAGTAGAAGTCTCTTGTCTGGTGTGATGATTCGTATTAGCGGATATCGGATATCTAGCGATTCGGATCAGAACGAATCAGGCAATATTTGGTTCGATTCTAATATTCGATTGGAAACGCCTATCCCTAACCATCACCTGTCACCAGAGACTTACGTCTTAACTGATGACATGATGGATCATGTTTGTGCCTACACTTCGTCATGCACAATAGCCAATATCCAGTCATATCCTGATGATCTATCGCATGCATGTCACTGTGGTAGCATTAATTTATCGTAAGCCCCTGTAATGATGAAAGTTATTATAGCTTGGCCATGAACATTACTCATACAGCACGTTTTTCACAAGCCTATGGCACCTGTTGTGTGGGTATGAACATGGCAACTTTTAGGGTTTAATCCAAACAAGAATCATGTGAATTAGGAGAATTTCGTCCCCAATTTGTACTCGAGTGCTGAGCTCATACCATCCCTACAATTTAGTATTCATACGGTAACCTACCACAAATATTACATCCAGCCTCATTCTATTAAAAAGTATGTAGCCTGCTATTACTGTGGCTTGTTTTATGAAATAACTATTTACCCTAGGTGCTTGATGATCCTGACCAGGATAACCTTTACATGGTGTTTGAACTAATGGAAAAAGGGTAAGAGCAGTGCGCAAGCATTCCTTACTGTGTCTCGGCACTTTCATTGTTGTGATGTAAATCAAGACTTCAAAAACTCAGAGTTGAATTTTTGCCAGTCGTAAATTAAGTCGGTCATATTTGCGTTATTGAATTTCTCAAAAAATATTTCCTGCACATTCTGCCATGAAGTTTGTTCTGGTGCATTCGTCAAAAATAAAAAAAAAACATTCAGAAAGATCAAGAAGTTTGCTTGTGACATCTGCATGGTGAATTTCATCTCTTTATCTCGAAAAGCTAACAAATCTCAGTTTCATAGAACTATCTGAGTTGCGTGATTTTTGGCAAATGACTGAACTAGACATAATTATATATAGATTTTTAAGTTTTTGAGAAGAGTCAATTCAACATGAATTTGTGTCTTAGCTTCTTGTTATATATACCGGTAATGTCGTCGGCTATTAAACCAATAGGTTTCAGGGTTCAAATCCCAACTGCATCTTACCGAAGATATCTAAACTGATATGTCCGTAGCTTTTACGCTATATGGACAGTGCATTGCCAATGGTGTGGAGGAGTCGCTTGGCTTAGATAGCCATCCAATTCCTTCACAATCTCCTTGTCCTGTCGACATAATTTTGCAGATCATGGACCCATGTGAGTCTGCATATTTAATATGCGGCAAAAACAAAACTTGGGACAAAAAAGCCATCATTCTGTACCTTGATTTGACACTGGTTTCTCATCATCTTATTTTTGTTATAATTCTAGTGAGGTGATGGATATTCCAACTTCGAAAGCACTCCCTGAAGAGCATGCAAGGACATATTTTAGAGATGCTGTCCATGGTTTGGAATACTGTAAGTTGTGTTAGCCATCATGATTTCAGCCTTAGTAAGTACCGGTAGCTACTTCAATACATACTACTGATGTTTCAGTACATTACCAAAAGATTATTCATCGTGACTTGAAGCCATCAAATTTGCTGTTGGATAACAATGGCCATGCAAAGGTAAGTGGAATTCTTGTCAGATTTGTTGGGTAAACGTTTTGGTCGGTTACAGTGGTGAAAATCCTGACTCCAATGCACAAGAGATGTTTATCATAAAATGGTACCCATAGCTTCTCCTCGAGACATCCAGACCAATGAGAATAATGTGGGGTGATGACACCTGATTGAGATAGCCTACTGGCTGCTTCTGTGCCTTCTTGTGTAGCCTATGCACATTGTCCACATATGATATATTAGGTCGCATTCTTGTGAGTTTGTCGATGAAACAAGATACAGGCCAATGGCCATTTATATCCTAATATGCCAAGCAGCGATTGCGTGATTTATCGCATTTCAGTTTGGAAAATATTGAGACAAGGATGTGCTTTAGTAACAAATAGGCTGTCTAGTAGTTCAGGATTTCACTCCACACTATTCCCATTGTGTTGTCTATCTGGTGAGAAAGCTATGGAAACCATTTTAACTCTTTTGCTATCATGTGGTCAGGACTCCAAGCCGCAACCTACCGGTACTGGTTTTGTTATTGGCGACTTTACAACTACACCAGGAAGTACTTGTGTTTTCAGTTTGGTTCTGTTTTATCTTAGATAGCTGATTTCGGTGTTAGTCAAGAATTCAATGGACTAGACGCTGAAGTTTCATCATCAGCTGGAACACCAGCCTTCCATTCACCAGAAGCAGTGTCATTATCACATTCAAATATTCAGGCAAGTGCCAAACATTGATTTTACATATGCAAGCAATTTATTCTATCAGAAAAATTTATTATTAGCAGAATCGCTGCATGTGTATATCCTGCACCATATCGCTGGACTTGCGTTGTTACTCAAACTTGGTTGATATTGATATTGCTGTGAATATAATATAATACGCAAGCCTATCTTGTTCTTCGACTTTTTGCTTCTCAAGACAGTTTGCCATAAAGCGATTCACTCATTTCTTAATCATCAGCATGATGATTCGGCAATGCTGCACACCGGATGCCCTTCCTAACTTGAACATCCGCACATTTACCAAGGCTTTGGGATTTTTTTCTCCTGAAGCTGGATTAAGTATAGTCCGTCTATAGGATATTGAAATTTGATGATAGATTTAAATCATTCAATAAGAGATTCATTTGCTCTCGACTGGAGTCGAGTTATGGAGTCATATGATTGCCGGAATTTGTCTAACTGCAAATATAAAACAGTACATTAACGGCTTGCAGTAAAAATATGCTAGTGACTAAAACCACAGAAAACATTTTGAGAGTGGTTATCTACACGAAAAGTTTGTTCTAAGGCTTACTCATGATTTAGTTACGTTTGAAACCGCAAATATTCCTGAGTCTCTATAGCTGTAAATTGCAGTGTACATATTGTTTTGTCCATAAGAAATGGAGAATGCCTATAAAATGTCGGTAGAGATAGAAACATCCATCAAACAAAGGGATTACAACAGTAAAGATAGAGGCTCACGAGAATAATATGCCAACATTTTTTGTCGTAAAGAAGATTGAACGTTCAGCTTGAGTTTATTGAGAATTAAAACATTCACAATCTTTCGTAGGAGTGGAGCTCCAGCTCCAATGGCTGTACATTAAATCTGTGGTGAATCTTCTTAACGATATCTATTGATTGCAGCAACTCTGCGCCACTTGCTCTGCTATATTCTTCAAAACATTTTGTGAAACCTATTCACTGCCTAACTGTTTCCATGCCTGATGGGCTTTTTGCTTTTTTTCAAGCCATCACATCAGACCCCTTTGAAATGCTATGTAAACAATTAATATCTTGTCTTTGCACCAATCTTCACGCCATTAGTACAAGTCAACAGTTCTTTAATTATACATTCCTGGTGGTACCGAATTTTATACACAGCAGTGAGTAAAGCCACTCTCGTAGCTGTTTACTGAAAAAATTAATAGGGAATACGGTGTTGTCCGCCGCTCTTCAAGCATATGCGAAACGATGAATTACAGAATTAGAGCATATGGAAATTCAAATATTTGGAATTATGATGCCACGAAACGATTTTCATGTTTAAAGGTTTTCATTAAAGAGCTCTATAAAAATAGCTTCACTCACTCAAAGTATTTGTTTTCAGGGCAAGCCGCTTGATATATGGGCTCTTGGGATCACATTATATTGTTTCATGTATGGCCATTGTCCGTTCGAGAGTGACAACATTTTGGAATTGCACAAGAAAATTCGAGAAGATCCGTTGACTTTTCCAACAAGGTACAATCGTACAATGAGTTGTGTTTTATTAGAATTAGAAAAATATGAATTTCACATGATCACATGATTTCACAGATCTTATCATTAGCCGTTGACAAACAAATAATAAAATGTTGTTGCATTCCATGATTATAAATAGGTTTAAGACACGAAAATTACGAAGTAATAACAAGGAAGGAATTAGAGGCCGTAATGCCAGAGGTATAAAGAGTGCTGTATCAACCATCCCACCAAACCCCCATTTCGAGGGGCTCCGATAATATCAATGCCCAAAAAGTGTCCGACTCAACAAGACGTGATAAATTATGCACCTGTGGTTATTAAAACCAGAACCTGAAAATATTGTTGAACGTCCAAAAACGAAGGAGACTGTTGGGGCGAAAGTCGTAGTCTACCATCTACCACTGAGGACCAATTCAAGTTACTGGCCTGGGCCCCGAGGTGACCCAATAAGGTCCTGGTTATGTGGTAGTATAGCACAACATGGTGCATCATGACTTAGCTAGTGTTGAAAGGAATAGAATTGAAGTGCAAATATGTTCTGCATGTGCGCTTTATAGGCTAGACAAGGAAGGGTTTAAGAACCAGGTAGGCTATATTAATTTGGGTGCCCCTTCCTCATTATTGCCAGCGCATTTACCACGTAGCAGAGAAACTAGGAATAGCCTACCATTTTTGCTGTCTTTGGTAAGACTCGTATGGGTCTCGAACTTATGTGGTAACCTACGACTATGAAGAAGTGAACGTGACGGCTGACAACCCAACTTTACGTCACGAATAAGGCCATTTACGTTAGTGGATGTTATATAAGCTAAGTCGATCCTTTTACCGGGGAACCGGAAATTCCACAGGTTTCGCTTCCATAAGCGGTAAACCATACATCCGCTGATTTTCCAGTACTGCATTCAAATAATCAAGGCTGACGGCCATACAATGTCTCCCTTCTATTTTATAAATAAATAATGCAGAAGCGTCGGTAGTCTGATCCTCGCAGATGCAATCAAAATGCGAATGAGATGACACTCGGGCGCCTAGTCGCGAGAGGTCTCGATCTTGTTCTCTGCTTGATGGAAGCTGTAGCGAATGAGAAATAACCGCTTCCACATCCCTGGGTGACCGATATTCAAGAAATATTCCTTGCAATTTTTGCCCAATTAGCTGTCTCTCCGGTGCAGTGAGATTGGAACTTGTGTGTTTCAACGGATCCTCATTATCTCTTACACTACTAATTTTCGTGTTCCAGCCCTTCTGTCTCTGATGAGTGCCAAGACCTACTGATTACGATGCTGATCAAAGATCCATCACAGCGTATTACTATGCCTCAAATTAAAAATCACCCATGGGTTACTTGCAATGGTCGTATGCCTATGATCGGGACAGTTGAAAATTGTCGTGAAGTCACCGTTACAGACGAAGACGTGAAGTCAAGTGTGAAGCACATTCCAAAATTAGATACTCTGGTAAGTACATGGATTGTTCATTTCATTTGACCAGTAACGCTTTGTAAGGCGTTAACGGCAAATCCAAACTTACGTTGTTTTTTTCGGTCATGCGTGTAATGCAAACGGCGAACAACAGCTGTAACGATTTTACTTAAATGATGAATTCCCGTAATTTGTAATATTGTCGCCGTCAAGGTTGAAATTAAGGATGGGCGAATACCCCTTTTTTAATATTCGCCGAATGAAATTACCTGTCGCCTGCGAATTTCATTCGCCGGTATTGTTTTGATTGAAAGCAACCGGTAATGCTTTGTTAAGCCCGGAACGAAGCCAGGGAACTCGCTCATTCCTGCTGCGGTTACTGGAACTTAACATGTGGATTTTTCGTAGTTTATATAAGTACTTGAACATTGCTTATCGGTCACAAAGCGTTCTGCGTAATCAGCGTGATCGATCAGTGATGTCGCCATTGCGAGATCAGCGAAAACTTTAAGCGATATTTGGAAGGCCGCTCGCCTGCTTACTCTTGTTTACTTCAAAGTCGGTGACGTCGATGTTACATTATTTGTGCCAGACTTGACGGCGCCACTACAGGAAATTCAAAGTGACTCAGTTAATGTCTTCTACTAGACATTAATGGTTATGCCGATGACCAGAGGCATTATGACCTATTGTCACGGTTGCAATGCCCATTGCGCAAAAATAACATGCATCTGACGCCCGAATGTCATGTGGGGGACGACTGCGTAGTGCGTACTAATTAAATGTTTTGTACACACGAAAACTCGGGCCCCTTCCAGCGGAAAATAGTGACAAATGCTTCCGGCACTACTAATGCGAATAGCTGAAAATTGCCAATGATCACGAATATCAGCGAAGCCATTCCTAGCCCAAATTACCTGTTACCGCTGTGGATCAATCCGACGCAGGGACGTCTCTAGCGTCTCGCAATATCTTGAAGTGGTATTTTGCAACTCAGGGATTTTCAGACAAAAAGTTTTGAGAAGTAGCCTATTGTATAACCAATGCCAAAATGTTTTCATAGCGGTACTTTTATCGTTTAATTCCGGCTCCCGAAGCCATCCCTTTACCCTTGCATGTAGGCCTACACGTCGTACAACGTACAATTTCATCTATCACCGACCCTTTTCTAGATCCTTGTGAAATCAATGTTGAAAAGGAAGAGCTTTAGGAATCCTTCTCCAGCAATGAGATCGACTGACGAGGATTTGTCATGACTCTAATATAGTTCATTTATTTAGTATTTTAATACGTCTTTCTTGTAATTGTGTATATGGAGGTCACTTTTGATGGTGCAACATTTATGATAGATACAACTACATCTACTTGTTTCTCTGTTCGGTGATACGTGTTCGTGTATGGGTTATACTGTAGTTCACGACGGGAATTGACAATTCGCCATGCGTAGGCTAATCTCGTCTGTGTAAGCTGTCAAACACCATTTGCGGTTCGAGACTGCACCAAATGGGCGACAAAATCGACCCAAGTCCGTCTGACAGGCCATCTCTTTGAGGTGTTTAGTGGGCAGTAGATACTGCCCAGTGTCTTGCACCTGCTTGTGTATGGTTCTAAGCTGTAGTCACGTCCTGTCTGGATGTAGAAGGGGTCGATGGTCGATACTACATCCAGCGGAGCTTGTATGAGGTCGCTGGAGCTCTGACGTACTCACAGTCTGTCAACGCGCACAGTCGCGATCTGTATAGTCTCTGTATGGCAATCCTGACTACAATGGATCCAAAAAGAGTTTTGTAATCCTCAGCGAAGTCAAGCAACGGGCACAGCGTAACGTAGACTACTAAAGATGGGAATAATTACGAAGAAGTTATAAACGAGAAATAAAGGAGCGCATCTAACTATAGGCTATAGCGCTGTGTCCCATGTGGCTGCGAAACACGAAGAGCGTTCGCCAGAAACGGCGACGGAAGCATGGCTAGAGTCTCGGGGTAGTCATTCTTACGTAGGCTACAACAGCTAAAGGTAGTTGGGAACTGGTACGGTCATTCTCCATTAGGTACACTGACATTCCCCCTCGAAGGGCACTTTCGCGGGACGAAGTGTTCCCACTCAAACGTAACATAACAAAGGGCCCCCAAACAGAAAGCAACGAAACGAAGTTACATGGGTAACAGTTCAACACATATATACGACAATATACAGTAGGCTATACAGCAATTCAGGTCCTAGATGAGTTATCTAGAAGAGCACCAATGTGTAGCCTACGGCGTACAGGTATAAGATATGCTACGGCAGAACTACAACGTTTACCCCGGGCGTCGAGTTTCCGAGTGCCAACCAGCACTCTCACTTTTCTCTAGGCAGATGAGGGTTAATAAGTTTCATGTCAAGTTCAGTCAAATTCAATTAATGTAAATTATTTCTTGACAATAAACGTGTCAATACTTCCGGTTATTTTCGTGTATCACAATCGCAACCGTAACCCTCCGAACTCCTCGGATATTGATTGCCATATATTGATTATATATATTGTGTCGCGTATATATTTCGGAATGAATATACGCGACCTCAACTGTCGTATCTATTATACTCGGACATGCCATAAAAAGTATTATCCATTAGTGGGTTATACCAAACAAGACATATAATTTTTCGATCTCCTTATCTGATTTTCGATGCATTAACATCACATGTTTTCATGGTCTGCATTTTCAATATTTCTGCCCTATGACGTCATAATGTCATGTGATTCTTTATAATTCAAATCTTAAACTTTGCTTTTCATTCCATCTTCACCTGATGAAGGAGCAGAGCTCCGAAAGCTTGTGTGTTATATACCAATAAACTGGACTGGACGTTAAATCTGTGGTGACTTATTATATTTATTACTATTTGAATCGTCCGCCATCGGCTCCACTATTTTTCGTATCATGGATCACACCACTAATCGCCGACTAAAAGTGGAAAGAATTGCAAAGAGAATTGCGCAGAAGAATTCAGATATCTTCTTTCTATCGGAGTGCAGAAAACGCAGCATAATTCCTAAAGGCCTTAAGGTTCGTAACCCACTCCAAAATACTTTCAAGACGAGCTACTCAGAGAAATTAACAAGGAAACTATCATTCAAATTGATGACCCATCTTATTGGTATTCACTACGGAGCGAGAGCCAAATTTCAAAGAGATATCGATGACATTGTCAGATCAGCTGCGGAAGAAACAGAGAAACATGGACTACGCCAATCAGCCAAACAAACTGCTCAAAATCAACTACATAAATTACTCGAAGGCAAACGGAAGAAATTGGACCAATTAGATGAAAAAAGAAACATGATCATACCACCGGGATCCGTCGTCCAAAACTGCCCAGGTAACAGTGTAGTCAATCTATCAACTAAAACGTTATCACGGCCTCAAATTGACGTCTTAAGTCTTAACCTCAAATTTTGCCCCACGCAAAGACTCGACCCTTACGTGCTGGCCGCGGATATCGACGAATTTGACAGACGGATGAGGAACGAATACCACTTTCGAAATAAAAAACCGGAACCGGCAATAATCGAGAGTAACAATAATACAGAGGAACGAATCCCGGTCAACAAAAGTTTCGTCAAGTCTAAAACATCCAGATGGCGGGCACCGGTGGGTGCAAATCACAATCTAGACCGTTATTTGGACAATATTCATTGCAAGATTAATTCCACTTTCATAAGTAAGGCCAAATCTTACAATAGTAAAGTCAAGGACAACATCACGAGGGAACAGAGAAAGGCCATCAAGGAACTGAAAAATGATAGCAACATAGTAATCAAACCGGCAGATAAAGGTGGCAAGGTCGTGATCATGGATCGCAGCGATTACGCCAAAGAAGCATACAGGCAACTAAATTCAAGCTCATATCAAAAACTACAACAGGATCCGACAAAATCACATCAAAAAGAGCTTGATAACATCATCAAATCACTGGACGAATCCACTAGAAAGGTCATCCAAAGCAACACGCCCAAAGAACCCAGGTTAGGCCGATTTTATCTGTTGCCTAAAATACATAAACCGAATAATCCCGGACGGCCCATCGTTTCATGCACGAATACTTTAAGCGAAGAAACATCGGCATACGTTGAAAGAGAACTCAAACCATTGGTTAGAAATATTCCTAGTTTTTGTCAAGATACCACGGATTTTCTAAACAAGATCAGTCTGTTCAATGACCTTGCCCCAGGTACAATTTTGGCGACAATGGACGTATCCTCCCTGTATACGAACATTCCGCACCAGGATGGCATCGAAGCGTGCGAGGTTTCCTTGACTGAATGCCAGCATCCCATGAGAGACACCATCATCAAGCTGATACAATTCACACTAACGCATAATGTTTTTGAATTCAATGAAGAGATATTTATACAAAAGCAAGGCACAGCAATGGGAACCAAGTTCGCCCCACAATACGCGAACCTCTTTATGCACCATTTCGAAAAAAGATTCCTTGAAACACAAGTACTACAACCAATATTCTACATCCGATACATAGACGACATATTCATGATATGGACACACGGTGAAGCAACACTCCGAGAATTCCACAACGAAATGAACAAATTTCATCCGAAGATAAACCTCACTCTCGACATGTCTGATGACAAGGTATCATTTTTGGACACTACGATCAACATTCGGAACAATACTCTCGTCACATCACTATATAGAAAACCCACAGACTCTCTAAAAATGCTGCACTACAAGAGCTTTCATCCGGCACATTGCAAAAAGGGCATCATATACAGTCAGGCACAACGCATACACCGCATCTGTTCGGATGAAGCAGACAAGGAAAAACATCTAAGTACGTTGAGGGAAGCATTCGTAAAAAGTGGCTACGACCGTTGTTTGATCGAGCAACAAATACGCAAAGGCTTAAGCGTACCACGAGAGGAACTTCTACAACGTCAACCTCGAGTCGAAGAGAAAGATCGGAGGGTGCCTTTAGTCACCACATACTTCCCTGGAGCCGAAAACCTCAGACACATCCTTCGGAATCATCAACACATCCTGGAGAGCGATCCGGACTGCCACAAAGTCTTCCCTAGAAGACCACTCCTCGCCATGCGACAACCACCTAATCTCCGACGTCTTCTGGTACGCAGTAAATTACCGAACCGTAAATATGAGAACACCGTGAAGAAATGCGGCAACATCAAGTGCAAGACGTGTCCGGTCCTCAATACGGAAACAACAATACATAGAGGTGAGAACGTTATACATAACACCATTGGTTCTTTTACGTGTAAATCGGCTGACATCGTGTATCTTATACGGTGCAAGCATGGCTGTAATAATGCCTGGTATGTAGGAGAAACCAGTCAACACCTGCACATACGCCTCAATGGCCATAGGCACGACACGCTCCACTCAGACATCTCTAAGCCAGTGAGTGAACACTTTTCTTTGCCTGGTCATTCCACCAACGACATGGTCGTCAATATTCTACGCGGGCCGATCAAGGATACCAATATGCGAAGGGCTATGGAGCAGAAATTGGTAGACAAATTCAACACACACAATCGAGGGCTCAATAGAGACAGAGGATGCATGTCTCGCTATGTAATCACACGACCTTCACCTGAATAGCTCGACATCGCTTTCCCCCTTTATCACGTTCTGTTATAGATCGATTTCTCATATATAGGCCAACTCCCTCCATCACAGTCATAGACCTATAATTTATATACTGTATTACTGCACCCCCTATACCACTGTTTTGCGAGATACGTCGGACAGAACATCAACCACGGGAGAAATACGACTACGACGAGGAATTACCATCGAGCGGCTCACTATCACCGCACCGACGATCGGAGACCTCCACACTTCTACCTGCTTTGGGCACCGCCTCGCATCCCGCATCTTTTGGATTTGGACCCAGCGGACTTTCATGTGTCGCTAACACACGGAGTTGAAGCAACCACATATACACCCACCTTTGGTTTTTGACATTTGGCACCTCAGGAGTTGCTATATGGTGGGAAATGGTTATAGCAACCTGGGAGGTCTTTCATTTTAGCCGGGTTTATACTTTGGCCTCTCGGGTGACCTCTCTTGGGGATCACCTAAACACTTCCGATTACTTCCCGGCAGTCCACGTAATCGTGACTTTAGCAACTCCTAACACCAGGCTCCATACACATTTGCCCGTTTTCGATCTCCTTATCTGATTTTCGATGCATTAACATCACATGTTTTCATGGTCTGCATTTTCAATATTTCTGCCCTATGACGTCATAATGTCATGTGATTCTTTATAATTCAAATCTTAAACTTTGCTTTTCATTCCATCTTCACCTGATGAAGGAGCAGAGCTCCGAAAGCTTGTGTGTTATATACCAATAAACTGGACTGGACGTTAAATCTGTGGTGACTTATTATATTTATTTCTAAAATAACTCATATAACACATCGGAATCGATAATTGACTTAGTAGGTGACAAAATAGCCTATTACACCCTGTTGTTCCGATCATAACAGTACCGCTAATATCCTGCTGTTATTATTATTATAAAGAAGATTTTCAGCCATGCGAAGATAATTGCTGGATATAATTTGGGATTGTTTTTCTCGTGGCCGAACCACGTGATGACATTTGAGCAGTGGCGTATCAAGTTGTTTCTGTTGTCATGACAACCCTTTGAACGGATGGTCAGTGGCGTATCTTGGGAGAGTGTTTATTTGACGACTGGCGTCGGACAACGATTGATGGTATATTTGTTTGGCCGCACGCCTTTGGGCGAAATGGTTAAGGTCAGTATATGATTGTTTTACTGGCGTTTTACGTTTTACATAGCACATTCAATGCCAACCGGCTCCACACTTCTTCCACTGACAAGTGCCCATGCTCCCACTTGACCGGGTGCGGATCTATTCGGCGACACACGTTGCAGTTTCCAACCACCCTTTTTACAGTGTCCCGACTGACCTCCGTGCCAAAGTAGTGTTCGGCCGCATACTGCGTTCTATCTATTCCCAGGTGATGCCTTTCATGGATCATCTTAATGCGACTTTCGGCACATTGGTCTGATGCAGTCACTGTCACACACACCTTCTGGTGCCAACTACGTGGCACTCTCGTCAGACCATCAGCAATGTTATCTGCAGAAGGAACCAAACGGATGCGGATCTCCATCATATACTCTTCAATCAGTTGTGTAATCAGTCCCAATCTCCTTCGAACGATCATCTCACTTAGCCCACTGACTTTAGGCCGGTTCAGGTCCTCCAAGATTGACTTCACCCAATTGTACACACTTGCGGAATCGGTTATAATTTCCACGTTTCTTATTTTCCACTTCAACACAAGATTCAGCCCCTTCACTACCGCTTCCAACTCCGCTACATTGATGTGGGCCCCATCGTCCTGTTTTCTCATCCAGGCTGCATCTTCTACAACGTGGTCATTCACCATCAGACAACAACCAATTGCGAGACTACTCGCATCACACCATAGTTGGGCTCTCCCCAGAATAGGAACCTGCCAAATTCCCCTCGCCGGATCTTTCTCCTGCACTCTTGCAACGACGTCGTTGGCCAGCTGGAGCACATGCTGCGGCACCTTTTCATCCCACGCAACTTCATTTGCCATCCGTTTCACGTAACTGCAAGCTGTCCTGAGCCATCCGGCAACTGGATAATGCCCAGTAAGTCTGCCACACAGTGAAAATAGGTCTCTCTTTGACAATCCTTCTTCTACCTCTGGCAACGCACCATCTCTGCCCCATTCATAAAGCCCAGCATCCGTCCTTTGCACTCTCAACCCCAACACTCGTGCATCGCTCAAGGGAATAGGCTCTTTTGCTGTTAGCCCATACTTCAGTAAGTGCTCTTTCACCCTTTTGACTTCAACAATGCTACCATCAACCAATATATCGTCGACATAGTGATCTGTTCCAGCTTTTATCTCTTCGTCCTGCGATAATACTGTAGATAGGATCTTTGACATTATCTTTGGTGCGACATTGAGACCAAAACCCATACGTGTCATAACATACTTCTTCTCCCTATGCTTCACAATTTGAAACCTCTGCAAGTCTTCAGAGATGTGAATCTGTAGATAAGCCTTTTGCAGATCCAACATAAACGCCTTTGTACCTTTCTTCCGCCATTCTCTCAATTTCTCTTGGCATACCGCAACGTCCACACCTGGATGACTCATGACATGACTATTCATCTCTCGGTAGTCCATCACAGGCCGCACCTTCTTTGATTTATTCGGTTGTTTTACTGCCATCAATGGGATCAAACCCTTTTGGTGTCCATGAACAGCTGGATCGTACTCCTCCAGCCAGCCATTCTGAATCCACTGACCCACCTCGTCCGAAAACTCTTCTCGGCACTCCGGCGGGATTGCGTAGCTAGGACACCGATTTGACAAGATTGGTTCTTCATCAGTCCATTTCCACTTCACAGTCCATTTTGACCCATCAAATATTGCATTGAAATCCTTATCATCAATCACCAACTTCTTCGCTTGCTCTTCTTGATCAGCCACTCCCACAGCAGCACATGTGGAGGTTGTGCCAAACTGCACTCGCAGATCGGGCCCAACAAACACTCCACCCATCCTTTTGATAACATCCAACCCCAGAATTACCTTAGCATCACAGACCAGCGACGGTGCTACCAGGGCTTTAACCCGCAAGTTTGTTTCATTCACTCTCAAATCCACTGTTGCTTCCCCGTAACAGCTTGTGCATTCCCCATTCAACATTTCCACAACTCGCTTGGGCCCCTTCACCGGCCATCTCATTTGGTTGCATACATCCTCACGCACAACCGACTGCTGGCAACCACTATCGACGAGAGCTTCTACAAAAATTCCAAGTATTTCCACAAAGACCAAAGGCAGCACCATTTTTCTTACTGATGATGACTGGGGGACCCATCCGGTGCTGACAGTTCCCCACTGCCGTTTCCCTGATTGGTAACGGCCATCTCTCTGTTCTTGCAAAATCGAGCTATATGACCAGGCTTTCCGCATGCAAAACATATCCTAAGTTGACGTCCACTCCAGTCTCTTCTACCCACACCTCCTGAATTTGGGCAGTCGCGGGAGATGTGCCCCTCTTTGCCACAGACAAAGCACTCAACGTTCTTCCTTCCTTTATATGTGCCTACTGCACAAAGCATCCCAGCAGGGGCCTTACAGGACATGATCATTCTAGCTCGCACCACCAAATCATTGATTGTCAACTTTTCAATTTCAGCAAGCGATTTTAGTTGACACGCCACATCTATCGGCAAGCCGGACACAAAAGCGCACTTTACCATGGGCGCAGAAGCAGTTGTTTCCATGCCCATGAGGATGGCCAATCTCTTGAGGTCAGCTAAGTAAACGTCCACACTCTCACCTTCTTGTAGAGTCCTACATTGAAACTGGCCATATGCGTCATAGCAATTTACTCCAAATGCTCCGAGGAGGGTTGCCTTAATCTTTTCGTAAACTGTTCGGTCCTGTTCACTCAACTGCTTGTACACAGAATACGCCGGTGTGCCTAATAACACGGGGATTACTTCTTCTGGCTTTTCACCTCGCAGTTTCGACACCGTTTCCAATTTATCTAGCCACACCGCCACATCTCCTGACGTTGCAGAGTCCACGTACACCGGTACAATATCCGTCAACCGCACCTTTAATTATAATCGTCGAAGCGCGATCGCCACGCCTTGCATGATCAAAGGCGAAGCGATTGCTTTATGCCTATTAGTAAACAGGATGTGAGGAAGCCACGGCGGTCAATAAGTGACAAGTAAAACCTCCTGCAAAGTCGTAAACAAGGGCGTCGAGGTCTCGCACTCGTCATGTACTTTAATTGCTGCCGATTGATATAAGCAAGCGGCTGAATGGACGGCATGTCGTGGTTATGCACTGTGGTGAGTGAGAGTCTCGCATTTCCTTTCGCGTCAAAATATCCTACGGGTGCTTCCTAGTTGCAGATAAAACACATGTGGGAACTATTTCACGTGCTCGTGCGTGTATACCAGAATTATTATGATCTCCTAGCTTCGGTTCGACGTGTTACCGTTGGCGCTAAAATGCCGCCTGTTCCTTGCTTGTGCGATCTTTGACGTGGGTAGACGAACGCGTAATTCAACGTGCCCTGGTCGATTATGACGTCACAATTGTCATGAAAACCCCCTAAATTTTCCGACAGATACGCCACTGCATTTGGCGCCACGTTTTGAATTCGAAATCGGGAGACTTTTATTCCGACATTCAGTGTCTGGTCGTCTGACACAACGGAACACAGAGGCGCTGTAGACATGAAGCCATAGAAAATACACCATTATTCCACTTGTCTATTCGGCATTACTAATTAATATTGTTTCATCGTACAAATAACGTGTTATCGAAGTGACTTGGAACATTGGTTCAATATATAATCATCAATTCGGCATCAATTCTGTCTCAGCTAAGACTCGTGCAAGAACAGTATACAGACAGACCGCTGTGCGAAGAGCACTATAGAAGCGTACGTCATTGACGTGGCGTTTATCGTGGGGTGTTTCGAACACGCAGTTTGGAGTCAGATCAACGCGGAGTTCAACTACATTACGATATTCGCAAACCCACCAACAACCATCCTCTACCAACAACCCCCGCGATAAATATATATATGTTCAATAGTTCAAAGATGGTAGTTATACTAAAATTTGCTACGGCTGCAGCGTCACTCCTAATGTAATAACCTAATTAATTTATTCACTGTGCCGAAGTTGATTTATCTTGTTATTGGATGAGCCAGTTCATGTAAACAAATGGTGTAACTGTTTCTTGTCTGTTAGTAGTAGGCCTATATGTAGGAATGTAGCTATTTTATAGCCCCGGCCCCTTCCAATTGTGATACTTTATAGCCCGTTTTTGGGATTATAGTAATAAGTTGAACCTTCCCGAAGCTATGCTAATGAGTATTATATATAGAAGATCCCGAAAGCTAGTGAATGTTCTAATTCTCAATAAACTAAGGCAGGACGCTAAATATGTGGTGATCTTCTTTACAATATCTATTGATCGGCCGCCATCGGCTCCACCACACTCTTCAATATGCTAATGAGGTGATTTATCCGGAGCACTGACTCTGCTGTAGACTAGGCAGAATGCCACAGTTGGCATAGGACACCAACCTGCTGGCCCGGAAGGTTGTTGGTTGGAATCCCATGAGCTGCATCAAAATTGAGAATACTTATCCCAGCTTCCTTGCCACACCCCGGCTTTTTCGGATTTTACGGTGGGGCTGGCGGGCTACCCTGGTGCAACACAGTCTAGCACCTCCTAGACGACGAGTCTTCCCCTGCATGCTCACTTATATATGCTGTGCCATCTGCTGATGTACAATAGCACAATTTTGAGAGACATGATACAGATATTGGTACTCGGCATTCATTTATTAATCTTGTTAAGTGGCTACTTTGAATTCCTACCTATTAATTCACGTGAGTTATAACTTTTGAAAATTTGATTACCAATCGGTGATATATGCAAATTTTATGGGCATCCATTCCCTGGCATCGGATTGGCCATTCGTGTTATATATGCTGAAGAACCGTTCATTTGTCCTGACTTCTCACAAACGCAAACCATTACCCGGGTTGTTGTGGATCACAGCAACAGTGTCAAAAAACCGCATGCTTTACTACAGGCAAGTATTCGATTTGCTTCACCCATTGAGATTTTATTCTAATATCTTCTAGTTGTTCCAGGTCATACATGCTACGACTAGTGAACAAGAGAAAGAACAGATGTCAGAGCTGTCAGCAAAATTTCCAATCAAAGCAACCCTTCTGCCAACCAAGAGAGTTTTGTAGTCCAGGTCTCGCCTGATATACATGTGCTGTCTCAAAGATGATAGGGTGAGGGGTACAGTGGCGACGAGAAAGCGGAAGAGAGCGCTGTGCTTTGCCTTTGAAACATTTCGTACGATTATACCACAGAACATGTTGATGTATTTTGCTAAAATTATCCCAAGAATTTGTCATAAAGTCAACAGAGTTGTAGTTATCTTCGGTGATGCAGTAAAAGACCCGGTTCAGGTAAATATAATATATGATGTATTGTATACATACGTAGAATTGACTACTGACCTGTGGTGGCACTAGAGAGATGTAACGTTATTATACTGCTTGGCAAATTTTAGATGCCATTCCCTCGCTTGTTTGATTACTTGTTTTGGTAATAGCCTTGAGTTGCTTCTATGAGTGTTGGTACGGGATGTCAAGTGATTGTCTACAGCACTTTTTCGAGTACCGTGACGCTCCGTACTTTGCTGAATGTATATTTCACTATTGGCTTGTGCTTCGATTTCCTGAGGGATCTCAACCGTTTTGTTTATTCCTACATTTCCTAGGATGTTACGCCCATTTCTCTGTCGGCATAGATGCTTGCTACGTTACGGCAATGCGATTTTGTTGCTCATGGACTACTTGAAGAGAATCATCTACTGTCAAAGATAAGCCAGGTTGGACATGAATTTCATTGCGGGCTTCCCACAGCAGATCCTTGCTTTTATTCGTGCTCGATTTCATTCAGATGCCAGTTACTCTGTTGCCACTGCATTTCTACCGGGACAGGATCATCCGTGCGCCTTCTTGCCAAAGATCTGTCGTACTTCGTTCTTTCATAACATAAGATTTCATGACCGGTGCTCCAGCTTACGAGCCTTTACTATCTTTGCAAGGGTTTGAGTAAAGCGTTGTAGAAGAACGTAACACTAGGCGTTACTAGTCCCGAATTAATCATACTACTGTAAATGGTAAAGCAGTTGCAAGAATGTCACTGGTATATGAAGAGTGATGTTGGATCTGACAGCGAAATCTCCAGAAACAACAGAATGGGAGTGAATCAGAGCTTACCTAAGTCCAAGAATCTGAATTTAGTCCAACTAGAGAAATTTCATATTTTTTATCCCGTGTCATAGAAACTTTCTAGTTGATTGATCAGGATTTCATGTATTGAGTTCATTGTAATCTTCATGCTTTATTAAATGATAAACAACTGCAACCGTTCAGTTGGCCGAGTTGGTTAGACTGTCCGCCTTCTGATCGGGAGGTTCCGGGTTCGATTCCCGACCGAGTCAAATCGAAGACCTCAAAATTGGTATCCGTTCCGTCGGTTTCGGGGAAGTGCGGAGAGTGGTGGTTGTAATAGTGATCCGGGCGATAAACTGAAAGTATTTACACGTATACCGTAAGCATTGACCTCGCGTGAATGACCTTAGTAGTTGAAAACGCTATAAATTCCAAACAAACTGCAACCGCAGCAATAAATCGCAGAAACGGGAGTTGTTGCGCACTGCATATTGTGAATATCCTCCCAATGTAATGCAAAAAGCTGGGTGACGCCAAAATATAATTGAGACAATCTCCGATATCAAGTGGGAGACTAATCCGAGGGCATGCGGTGAAACTACGTATTGACCGTTGTCCCCAAAATGTAATGTCTATAATTCACATTTATATTATTGAAAATTCCCATATGAACTCACACGTAGGCCTACACCGACCAATAGGCTGTTTACCAATTATGGGAATATGAAAATATCATCGCTTTCGTCGTAACCGATAAATAGGTCGACCGTTATTTCGAGTTCATTAATTAACGCGCACAGGGTGGAATGCATCGATTCGTCACTTCACAGGTGGGTTCTTGCGCCCAGTGCGGTGTCGAGGAGAAACCCGCAGAACACGTCATCCACTCATGCGCAGTGTATAAGCCGCCTAGTGGAGTGACTGGTCTCTAATTCTAGAAAACTTTTCAAAAAAATGCCGAAAAAAAAGAATCCGCGCTTTCTGATGAATCATAAAATGATATCGTCATAATTAGATTGTGGGAGTTGAACATCATCATAAGCATTAGGCGAATCAATGATATCGATCATTTCGTAATCCGCACGGCCATTCACAAGTTCATGCGACGGTCGGAACTCAGCAATCACTTCATAACCATCGTCTGGACGAATTGTTTCGTAAGTCGGAGGAAGAAACTCTTGAGAGCTGTATCTGGGGTGTCCAGGTGTATCCTCCGGCATCTCATGACGGACACAATCTGAAATTCAATGTCGATCAAAAATTAAAATCAACTCGCTATAAAAATGAATCAACTTACGTTCTGAGGCCGGATTATCAGGTGAAACGGTCGTTTCTCTAATTCCAGTCTCTAACAAAAATATTTACAAGCAGCACATGTGACATGTTTTCAATTCTGAGCAAAATAATTAAATGTTACATACTTCTCGTCCGAATTAAAGTAAATCCAATTCCCAAAAGAAATACTATTGCCAGATAGATTGCGCCGGTTATCACACCAACATTAAGTGTTGACATGACCGTACTCGCAGTAACTGAAAAATGACATGAAGTATATATATATATATTTGTTTGAATTTGAATTTATAATTGATATATACTAGTGTTTTATGCTTATATAGTAGTAATGCATTGGTCTGTAGTAAATCAGTGCGCTCATCACGAGCAACCTACTTTTGGCGACCCGGGTATTGCAGCCACCGTAAATGATAACAAGTGTATCTAGACTGACTCAAGCAGCAATCCGCCCCACCGTCTACCGATATAATTGTAATTTTAAAAGTTATTCGAAATAAATCTTATTATTGCTGTTTCACAATTGAAACGTGGTATGCACTGTGCACAGAGTCAAGGTGCAAAGTACAAACGATGTAGAATTATTATCTCGAATTCCGTTCAGTGAGCAATCACTCGTATATTACCAATAAAATCATCACAAGCTTTTCCAAGAGGACTGACAGTTTCCACGCATAGTCGGTATAACCCAAAATCTTGCTTCCCTTCCTGAAATTTACGATGAATATTAATCGTCGATCCCTTATATAATGTATACAATTCTGATAAAAAGTAAACTCACAAAGTCAAACCCGATCTCATAAATATGAAACGTATCTTCTGTGTAATGTGCTTCCAACGAAACTTTCTTTACTGAGCCTGAAAACAGACAAGAGGGCATTAGAAAATGTTTGACCACAAGACAAAATGTCAACTTACCATTAATATTTTTCGTCACGGTCAACGTAATATTGTTGTCTTTTGAGTTAACCATGAATGAAATATTTAAGAGTGACAACGAGCTCAAGTCAGTTTTCCATGAATACCTTGATATTGATAAGTTTTCTGGAGGATCTGCAATAAAATTATTTGTAAAAACTCAACGCAATGATCATTCATTATATACTAATATTAATTCATTAGGCTACATGGCCTTAATGGTTCAGACTATCCACCAAATCGGGAGATTCTTGGCTCAATTGCCGACCGAGTCAAACCTAACACTTAATTATTGGTAACGGCTTCTTTTATGCTTGGCAGTCAATATCGGTCAATAATGATACGTTTACCATAATATGACCTTGACATACATGGCCCTTAGCTGAAAATGCCTCAATTTAACAACAACAAAAACAACTTACAGTATATTATGATTTTAATGGGTGGAGCTTCAGCATTAACACCTTCAGCCACAGTAAAATTTGTGATGACCTGGCAAGAAAAAATCTTTCCATTGTCTGACGACTTCAATGAATAACTAGACGGGATCGTCTAAACGTAAACGTAATGAGATAACGTTTATGCAGTTGCACCATATCTTGACTCACCTCATTATTCAGTCTATACTGCACATAACTTGAAACCGGAAATCCCTCTACGAAATTGCAGTTAAAGGCGCCATAAGTATCGACTTCGTGATGTAGCTGGATGGCAATCACCTCTCGTGGACCTGTAAGTTAGATTTAAAAGTCAGAATCAGACATCAGATGTTATTCTAGTATTTAGCGTTGTAGCATAGCAAACCGCTTACTGCGACGTTTCTATACATTGTGTAGGCCAACAAATAAATATCAACATTTCTCAGTAGCCTTGCAACCTTTGCATTTCCGCATCAGCAAAAATTCATCTCGAATGAGACTGGTATTACAGGAATATAGTCTCGTGGTCGTAGAATATGCAAATGATTCATTGAAGTAAAGAGAAAACGACCTTATAATCTCTTACCGGACCAACATTGTACGTTTTCACAGCCGATCCACTCTGCGTACGCCCCGCATGTTGCGATACCTTTGTTCCTTGAACCATCTAAGTTGTAAAGTACTTGTCCATCTTCGCTACAGCTGCAATTTGCCTCGTCATTAAAATGACCGAGCGACTGCGATGTAATTTTGAAAGTAGAATTTTGGCCAGAAGTCGTCTTAATCTGGTGAGATTCACAGGCTGCAACAGGAAGTTTCCAATCAGAAAAGACTAAGAGATATTAGGCTGCGGTGGCGAGTTTGGCACAATTATCAGAGCGCTGAAACGTTGCTGGCTTTCAAATACTAACCGCGTGAACCTCATGAAAGATGCAATATAGGCACAAATGATTACAGCCTGGCATATGTATTGTAAAAAATTATGCAATACAGTTATCCCGCCTCTGCCCAATCAATGCTTGTATGTTGTATATATGCGTCACCGATAGTTCCTGTTTATAGCCCTAAATACAGTTACAACGACAACCCCCGCGCATTCTCCGCGACACTGGCTGCCAAGTATATACTGCAACTGATTACACATTTTTTATCGATCAGGAATCAAGCGCGGACCCCTCGATTAGAGGGCAGTTAAACCACTCAGCAAATTATTGACCAAGATCTCACTGAATACGGATCGGAGATCCGTAGACGAATAAGGAGTGACTCAGGTATGACGTTAAATTGCTGTAATACTTTCTAGTAGTCATATTGAATTTGAAATATCTATCATTAATATCAGATCATTATGTTGATAATACTTACGTATAACATGCAGTACAGTTAAATTTGAAGACCTCGGTCCGAGAATCGTTTCAGAATGCCACAACCACGTTGTTAAATTAAGCAGGTTGTATTCCTCAGGCAACGAATATAAATTCCATGAAATCCGTGAGAAATTCTGGTCGCGTTCTACACTGCAAGTATCAAACAATTGAAATAGGCTACTTCATATCCCGGAAGTTGCTATTGACTGCGAATTAGCTTTTGGGAGGCGATAGAGACAACATGCTTTTCATTCGACGTTTAGTGTTAATGTAGGGGAATATGCAGACCGCCTAAATGCAGATATCTGACCTGAATGTGAGATTCACATGTTCCAAAACGTTTTTCATAGTATCGGTCACTATCGTATCTTGATCCACATATAGTAACCCGACTACATATTTCTAAAAAAGAATTTATACGTCGGGACCATTTGGACATTGATGGCCCGTATTGCTGCCTATTAAGCTAATGCAGTGGCCGATGCATCAGTGTGTTCGAATAAAAGCAAAGCCGGATGAAACGTCAGAGGAAAATTTGAAAATCGCAGCATCTTATCAAGGTCAAAGTAATCCAGCTTTCCAGTGTGATATCTTACATCTGTTTCATTCTCTGCAAAAAAGCCCGCATAAAGTAATCCATTCTTAGATTGTATTTCTGATATAACAGTTGCGTTGGAGCCGATTGAATGACGACTGCCGCTAATCTGATACATTCTTACCGAGTAACCTGTGAAGACAAAGACAAATACACGAACTTGCACCACTATAAAGAGAGTTGAACAATTGGCCACTTGTATCTACGGTGTGTTCACTTACATAACGGTGAGATCCATTAGCTCGATAGGTCAATGTTGATAGGTTACCGATCAATATCAATATCAATTACAATTACCGATCAAAATTGAAGCCATTCATAGGCCTCATCCCGTAGCTAAATGTCTAGTTTAAAACATACCTGGGGAGGCATGTACAATACATAACCTTGTTAGCGTCAGAATCAAAAGTTGCTGAAGTAGATTGCTCATCTCCTAGATCCAGTTCTTGCTACTTGAATCAAGTGAGTACAGCACCCTACGAAAAGATGAACTGCCAGCAAAAGCCGAAATTCCACAGAAATTGCCCGAATTTGAAGAAATCCATGCAACCCTATGTAGAGCTCTATGGCCGCTTCAGTTATCTTTTACAGTATCTTTATCGCAGCTTAGTTTAGCCTACCTCCTCACATCAAATCTAAAGTCACTGTAAGACAATTCAAGGCTTTGCTTCATTTTGAAATGTGACTATTTGCCATCGTTTCGAAAATGATGACTCAACATAAAGTCTGCATTCAATGGGCACAACCACAAGATTGACATTCGCCTTGCATCTAAGAAACTAAGGATGAATCATCGATATTTAGACCTGAAGATTTGGTGAATTGAACTTGCTTTTATTATGTTGGTTCACCTTTTGACTAACACGGAATCCTCCCGTCCTATCCTCTTTCCTTATGCAGATGCTTATGCAGATGTAGGATACGGCGACGCATATGCATTTAGACTAAACCAAGAGACGCTTTCGAAAGAAATTTAGCCACCAAATTCATAGAAACCACGAGTGTTTCATTTCACGTTTTTTTCCGTAGGCAATCCATTGACCGTAGTGGAAAAAGGATTGCCAATTCATGATTCTGAGTGACTCGTACTCGAGATTGTCAATATGTTATCCCGTGTTATAGAAACTTTCTAGTTGGATGGTCGGGATTTGTTATATTGAGGCATTGTCGTCTTCGTGCTTTATTACATGCTTTAACAGAGTGACTACAAAACGAGAGTGGTCCGTTCCATAAGCGCAATGCAAAGGAGAGACTTGGACGCCATTTTGTTGCACAAAGTCGCGATCCCGTGTATTGAAGCTACTTGAAATTCAGGCAGAAAAGACAATTTTCTGCATTATATGGGCAGGTTTTGACGTATATTTTGATAATTTCTAGCTGTTTCGTACTAATAGGGAAACAATGTATCGGTAATGAACGGAATTTAGTAATATTGAGTTGGTAACCAGCGCAAATAAGGTACCCTAGCGCTTCGCAGAGCTACTGGCCATAGTGCAAAGCATCGTATCTACGAAGAAGTCGATTGTATCCTATTACTGCTTTCGCTGTATGCACACAAACGGTATAGCAATATATATATATATGCACTGCGCTGCGCATCCATATGTATTTAGTGCATGCATGCCCTGCGACAACATACGATCGACGTTTGGCCTGTCGACGGTGCACCCCATTTCGCGACAGTGGCAAAAGAAACCACTACGTAAGATGAAATCATTGTGCACGACGGGCTCGGCATGGTCTAAATTCCATAAAATTCGCGAATAAGATCCATAAGCTTGTACCACGTTGGAACTTTCCGAAATTAGCGCTAAATCGCGAAATCAAAACTCGACAGGCATACAACAATAGCAATTTATCATTTCAAATCATCAACCTAGGCCTACACTAGAAATGTAAAAACTGAAACGGACGACCGCGCAAACCCCATATGAAGAATGAAACAGATATTGAGGATGAAAAACGACGATCTCGAAGCACATTTCCTTGCGTAGGCCTATGGGCTAGTCTTTATTATTAGCTAACATCCGGGTTCTCAACGGAGTCTCACCAAAGCTGACTGGTGGCATTGCCGAGAGTAGGCCGGCCTACACTGGAAGGGTTGCGGTGCTCATTATCTATACACTGGATTGATCTTCTTGTATTTGTTTATTTGTCCTTATGACTCGAATAATAGTTTCTATCGTCTGAAAATACTTGTAAATCCAATCGGCCGGATGGCAAAGGTAGACCTAATGCCTTCGGGGTGAAGTTGCTGATGTCAAATTGCCGTCACCTGTGTATATGCGTATCATCCCAGGGGTGTGGCCGTGATGCCTAACCTATTGTTAAGGGTCTCTTTGCATTTCGCACACATTACGTACCCAAATTGCAGTAAACTGCGGCACAATCCCCCAACGCTTCGTATGACTATACAGCAAGGAACGACAAAGTGTGCAAAAATTTGTTACCCATGTGAGAGTGCAGTGACCGGAACGGACGATTTATGTTTTTAAATGTGACTTTGAAGCTTAATAATTGGAAACCGCTTCTTTAATGTGAGTTCTGGAAGAGATCGCAGAAACGGGAGTTGTTGTAGACTAGAGTTAGGAACATTTATAAATGAAATGAAAACAGCCAGGTGACAGGAACGAGCTAAATCCAAAGCGTGTGCTACAACTGTGTATTGACCGTTGTCCCTAAAATGACCCGTTTCATGAATATTATGTCTCTCCCGCCATGGGAGTCCCACTGGAAATTAGACGTCAATTTCGCTTGTCGACACTTCGCACCTCCGTTTCTTCTCAGTGGTTACAACTTAACCGGTAGGTGACGCTCGGCCCAAAGAGTTGAATATCACGTCAGCCAAAAACTGAGGGCGAAGTCGGATATATCTCAAAATTACTAATATCAGCCTCCATAAATCGGTCGACTCCTAACGTGGTCTTATGACAGACAGCCGCTAGCTGGCGCTCCAAAAAGCTGATGAAGTTCGTGTACACGTCATTATTGTGCTACGTAATAATCGAGTATGCAAAATAAGTTTTATCATATACATTTATATTATTGAAAATTGACCCAAATTATACGTATTCATCATATTACGGCCAATATGCTACTATAGCAAGCAGAGACACTTATGCGTTCGATTTGTACAGTTCGCTCCCGTCCATAGCTCACACAAGCTGGGACTTCGACGACGTCTAGGGCAGGCCTAGGCATATCTAATAGAAAGTCATTCGTCTCTCAATCGCCATCATATATGAGAATTTCTTTGTATGCTTACTTGACCCATCTGATGAGGTCATTACGAGTATCGTGATAGACATTCATTTTTCAATACCAATTGTCCAGCCTCCTCGTTTGATTGATGGCCAACAAAACTTCATTATTTGTCTGACCGGGTTTTCGCTGGCTATCGGCCAATTATCTCTCCTGACTTGGATGACGGCCATTTACCGATTATGACAATTACGGATATCACTGCCCCCATCGGCGTAACCGATAATAATAGGTCGACTTCTAATTTAGAGTTCATTAATTAATGCGAACAGAAGTGGGATGCTTGAAGTCGTCTCTCAAGAAATGGGGTCTTGCACTCAGTGCGGCATGCCAGTGCGGTGAAAAGGAGAAAAGCGCAGATCCCGTCATCCACTAATGTACAGTGGTTATTCCGCCCAGTGGAGTAACTTGTCTGAAGAACCAGAACAAGTCCAGCCAGCATTGAAGCTGCACAGACGTCTAGTCCGAAAAAAAGTTTCCAAAATGGAGATTCAAATTAAAGAATGCGCGTTTTCTGATGAATCATAAAATGATATCGTCATAATTAGATTGTGGGAGTTGAACATCATCATATGCATTAGACGAGTCAATAATATCGATCATTTCGTAACCCGCACGGCTATCCACAAGTTCATTCGACGGACGGAACTCAGCAATCACTTCATAACCATCGTCTGGATGAATTGTTTCGTAAGTCGGAGGAAGAAATTCTTGAGAGCTGTATCTGGGGTGTCCGGGTGTATCCTCCGGCAACTCATGACGGACACAGTCTAAAATTCAATGTCGATCAAAAATTAATCCACTCGCTATTAAAATGAATAAACTTACGTTCTGAGGGTGGATTATCAGGTGAAACGGTCGTTTCTCTAATTCCAGTCTCTAACAAAAATATTTACAAGGAAATGTGATATGTTTTTAATTCTGAGCACAATTATGAAAGGTCACATACTTCTCTTCCGAATTGAAGTAAATCTAATTCCCAAAAGATATAATATCGCCAGATAGATTGCGCCGGTTATCACACCAACATTAAGTGTTGACATGACCGTCTTCGGAGTAACTGCAAATGACATGAATTATATATTTATTTATTTGAATTTGAATTTATAATTGATATATACTAGTATTTTATGCTTAACAGAAGTATTGCATTGGTCTGTAGTAGATCAGGGCGCTCATCGCGCTGAATCGTTGCTCACTTACCGCGTGAAACCCCAATTAAAGACGTTCGATAGGCACAAATATGACATTGTTGCGTATATATATAGTGTCAAAGGAAGGGTTAATACAAGTGCAATACAGTTATCACGCCCTATGCTCATTCAATTAATGAATGTTATACAATGTTCTGCAGCATTCAAATGTGAATAACTATCGCAACAGATACTGTCAGCGACGATTTCGCTGATGCTGTTATTTCGGATTTATAGCGTTTACCTCTTACGTCATATATATGCCGTGTCAAGTGTATAAGCGTCACATACATTGGAAGGGACTCCCCTTGACCTAATCTGAGATTATATCTGAATTCCCTACTCATCTACCAATGTGAGTGTTCTCCATACTAACATGCCTTCATTGGTGGTGTAGGTATAAAAGAGGTTACCCTTTGAGATCGGGGTATATACCGGACCTCTTGACCGCTATCGCCCTCTCTTATTCCCCGGACTCGTTCATCTCCACTCCTCCTTGGGGACTCGTCGTATAGGCCTAGTATCGTCATCATACTCAAGTACCGTATCGTTTTCATCTGCAATCGGTCAGTAATGATACGTGTACCATAATCATTGACCCGGCGTACATGACCCCTTAGTTGAAAGCGCCATAATTTTAACACAACAAAAACAACTTACATTTGACTATGATTTTGATAGGAGGAGATTCAACATTAACACCTTCAGCCACTGTAAAATTTGTGATGACCTGGCAAGAAAAACTCTTTCCATTGTCTGACGACTTCAATGTATAACTAGACGGGATCGTCTAAACGTAAAACGAAATGAGAAAGCGTACTTTTTTGCAGTTGCATCATATCTTGACTCACCTCATTATTCAGTCTATACCGCACATAACTTGAAACGGGAAATCCCTCTACGAAATTGCAGTTAAAGGCGCTATTAGAATCGACATCGTGATGAAGCTGGATGGCGTTCACCTCTCGTGGACCTGTAAGTTAGATTTAAAAGTCAGAATCAGACATCAGATGTTGTTCTAGCATCTAGCATAGCAAACCGCTTACTGCGACGTTTCTATACATCGTGTAGGCCTACCAATAAATATCAAAATTTCTCAGTAGCCTTGCAACATTTACGGTTTCGCATCAGAAACCATTCAACTCGGATGAGGCGGGTACTACAGCGATACAGTCTCGTGGTCGTAGAATATGCAAATGATTCATTGAAGTAAAGAGAAAACGGCCTTATAATCTCTTACCGGACCAACATTGTACGTTTACACAGCCGATCCACTCTGCGTACGCACCGCATGTTGCGATACCTTTGTTCCTTGACCCATCTAAGTTGTAAAGTACTTGTCCATCTTCGCTACAGCTGCAATTTGTCTCGTCATTAAAATGACCGAGCGACTGCGATGTAATTTTGAAAGTAGAATTTTGGGCAGCAGTCGTCTTAATCTCGTGAGATTCACAGGCTGTAACAGGAAGATTTCAGTCAGAAAATACTAAAGAGATAACAATAATACGCTGTGGTAACGAGTTTGGTACAATTATCAGAGCGCTAAATCGTTTGCTGGCTTAATCAAATAGTAACCATGTGAAACCCTATTGAAAGACATGCAATAGGGACAAATATTGCAGTGTTGCATATATGTATTATAAAAGGAAGGATTAAGATAATTGCAACACAGTTATCCCGCCCTCTGCCCAATAAATTTATGAATTTTCTAATGATCTGCAACAGTCAAAGATGAATAACTGTCTAAACAGATAGTGTCAGCAACGATTTCGCTGATGCTGTTGGTTCGGATTTATAGCGTTTTCCTCTTAGGTCATACATACGCCGGGTCAATGCTTGCATGTTGTATATAACCGTTATCGATATTTCCAGTTTATAGCCTGAAAAACAGTTACAATGACAACCACCCCGCATTCTCCGCCATACTGGCTGCCAAGTATATAAGTTAAACATATTGCACCTTTTTATCGATCAGGAATCAAGCGCGGACCCCTCGATTAGAGCGGAATTAAACCACTAAGCCAATTATTGACCAAGATTTCACTGAATACGGATCGGAGATCAGATGATAATGAGTGAAGGCATGACGTTAAATTTGCAGGAATACTTTCTTAGTAGTCATATTGAATGTGAAATATCTATCATTAATATCAGATCATTATGTTGATAATACTTACGTATAACATGCAGTACTGTGAAATTTGAAGACCTCTGTCCGAGAATCGGGCCAGAAATCCACAGCCACGTTGTTAAATTAAGCAGGTTGTATTCCTCTGGCAACGAATGGAAATTCCATGATATTCGTGAGAAATTTTGGTCGCGTTGTACACTGCAAGTATCAAACAATTGAAATAGGCTACTTCGTATCCCGGAAGTTGCTATTGAATGCGAATTGGCTTTGGGAGGCGATGGAGGCAACATCCTTTTCATTCAACATTTAGTGTTAATGTAGGGGAATATGCAGACCTCCTAAATGCAGATATCTGACCTGAATGTGAGATCCACATGTTCCAATTCGTTTATGTTAGTATTGGCCGCTATCGGATCTTGGTACGCATATTGAGGTAGATATCCGACTAAATACATCTGAAAAAGAATATATACATCGGGACTATTGGGACATTGATGGGCGGTATTACAGCCTATTCAGCTAATTCAGTGGTCGATGCATCAGTGTGTTAAAATAAAAGCAGTGCCGGATGAAATATCATGGGAAATTTTGAAAATCGCAGCATCTTATCAAGGTCAAAGTAATCCAATCTTCCAGTGTGATATCTTACGTCTGATTCATTCTCTGCAAAAAAGCCCGCACTATATAATCCATACTTTGATTGTATTTCTGATATAACATTTGCGTTGGAGCCGATTGAATGACGACTGCCGCTAATCTGATACATTCGTACCGAGTAACCTGTGAAGACAAAGACAAATACAAGAACTTGCACCACTATAAATAGAGTTGAGCAATTGGCCACTTGGAGTCTACGTTGAGTTCATTTACATAACGGTGAGATTCATTAGCATAGCTCGATAGATCAATGCTTGTAGGTTACGGATCACCATCACAACCACAAATCTCCCAACCCAATCCAACACCGTGCAGTTGGTCGAGGGGTTTAGACTGTCTGCCTTATGATCGGGAGGTTCCGAGTTCGATTCCCGACGAAGTCAAATCGATGACTATAAACTTGGTATTGGTTCCTTCCCTGCCTGGCAGTCGGAAACTTGAAGTAGTGACACTTATACCGTATATCGATTGACTTGGCGTAAATGACGTTAGTAGTTGAAAACACCACTAATTCAAAATAAACAAACAAACTCTCCCAACGCTGATTGTCAAGCAAAGAGGATATGGATAACAATTTTTAGATTTGAAGACGTCGGGTATCGAAACTGGAACCTCCTGATCAAAAAAGAAGCCATGTAGGCCTCATCCCGCAACTAAATTTCTAGTTTAAAACGTACCTGCGGAGGCATGTACAATACAAAACCTTGTTAGCGACAGAATCAAAAGTTGCTGAAGTAGATTGCTCATCTCCTAGATCCAGTTCTTGCTACTTGAATCGACTAAATACAGCACCCTGTACAAAAAGATGAACTGCCAGCAGAAGCCGAAATTTCACAGAAAATGCCCGAATTTGAAGAAATCCATGCAACCCTCAGTAGCGTTCTATGGCCGCTTAATTTATCTGATACAGTATCTTTATCTCCGCTTAGTTAAGCCTACCTCCTCACATCAAATCTCAAGCCACTGTCAGACAATTCAAGACTTTGCGCATTTTAAAATGCGATTATTTGCCAACGTTTCGAAAATGATGACTCGACATAAAGTCTGCATTCAATGGGCACAACCACAAGACTGACATTTGCCTTGCAACTGAGAAACTAAGGATGAATCATCGATATTTATACCTGAAGCTTTGGTGAAGAGGGCCTGATTTTGTACGATTTTTCACCTTTTGACTAACACAGATGTAGGATACGGTATAGCATATGCATTTAGACCACCAAGAGACGCTTTCGAAAGAAATTTAGTCACCAAATTCGTAGAAACCACAATTGTTGCATTTCACGTTTTTGTTCCGTATATATAGGCAATCCATTGACCGTAATGGAAAAAGGATTGCCAATTCATGATTCTGAGTGACTCGGACTCGAGATTGTCAAGTGTTAGCCTGTGTTATAGAAACTTTCCAATTGAATGGTCTGGATTTGTTATATTGAGGTCATTGTCGTCTTCGTGCTTTATTACATACTTATTAATTGGAAACCGCTTCTTTATTGTGTGAGTTCTGGAAGGGATCACAGAAACGGGAGTTGTTGTCGACTAGAGTTAAATAACATTTTTAAATGACATGAAAACAGCCATGTTACAGGAACAAACTAAATTCAGGGCGTGGGCTCAAACTGAAACCGAAACTTAACCGTGAGGTGGCGCTTTCGGCCCAAGGAGTTGAATATCACGCCAGCCAAAAATCCTGAGAATTAGGCTATGTTGATAGATAATAATTTTTAGACGGTACACAATTTTTGATGAAGTGAACTGTAACGCAATGGGGCGCTCAGTCGACAAGTACGCTAAATTCACAGAAATCACATCAAGGATATGAGTAGAGTACGTATAGACCGGACCGATATTGATTTTGCAAGTCCTATAAGATAAAATCGGCCTTCTTGCCTATAAGCCTAACCCTGATAACGTATCGAAAATCATGAATAATCGCTTAAAATGATAATTTGGGAAATTTCTGTAGCTTCTCGCGGCCGATTAATACGGACCTTAGCAATTGACTGAGGCCGAAGACGATATATCGCAAAATATCCCAATATCAGCCTCCATAAATCGGTCGACTCCTAACGTGATCCGACGAAAGACAGCCGCGAGCTGACGCTCAATCGAAAAACTGATGAAGTTCGTGTACACGTCATTATTGTGCTACGTAATGATTCAGTATGCAAAATATGTTTTATCATATTCATTTATTATTGAAAAATTACCCAAATTATATGTATACATCATATTACGGCCATAGCAAGCAGAGGCACTTATATATGCGTTCGATCCTTACAGTTCGCTCCCGTCCATAGCTCACACAAGCTGGGACACCGACCACATCTGGGATAGGCCTAGGCATTTCTGATTGACAGTCATTCGTCGCTCAATCGCCATCATATATGAGCCGAAAGATTTTCTTTGTAGGCTTACTTGACCCATCTGATGAGGTGATTGCGAGCATCGTGATCGACATTCATTTTTCAGCGCCAATCATCCAGCGTCTTCGTTTGATTGATGGCCTACAAAACTTCATTATTTGTCTGACCGGGTTTTCGCTGGCTATCGGCCAATTATCTCTCCTGACTTGGATGACGGCCGTTTACCGATTATGACAATTACGGATATCACCGCCCCCATTGGCGTAACCGATAATAATAGGTCGACTCCTAATTTAAAGTTCATTAATTAATGCGCAGAGAAGTGGGATGCTTGAAGTCGTCCCTCCAGAAATGGGGTCTTGCACCCAGTGCGGCATGCGCGTGCGGTACAGACGAGAAAACCGCAGATTCCGTTATCCATTCCTGTGCAGTGTTTATTCCGACCAGCAGTGGAGTAACTTGTCTGAAGAACCAGGACGAGTACAGTCAGCATTGGAGCTGCGCGGACGTCTAGTCCGAGGAAAAGTTTCCAAAAATGAAACGTCAAATTAAAGTATGCGCGTTTTCTGATGAATCATAAAATGATATCGTCATAATTAGATTGTGGGAGTTGAACATCATCATAAGCATTAGGCGAATCAATGATATCGATCATTTCGTAACCCGCACGGCCATCCACAAGTTCATGCGACGGACGGAACTCAGCAATCACTTCATAACCATAGTCTGGAGGAATTGTTTCGTAAGTCGGAGGAAGAAACTCTTGAAAGCTGTATCTGGGGTGTCCGGGTGTATCCTCCGGAAACTCATGTCGGACACAATCTAAAATTCAATGTCGATCAAAAATTAAAATCCACTCGCTATAAAAAATGAATAAACTTACGTTCTGAGGGCGGATTATCAGGTGAAACGGCCGCTACTCTAATTCCAGTCTCTAACAAAAATATTTACAAGCACATGTTGCATGTTTTCAATTCTGAGCACAATAATTAAATGTTACATACTTCTCTTCCGAATTAAAGTAAATCCAATTCCCAAAAGAAATACTATTGCCAGATAGATTGCGCCGGTTATCACACCAACATTAAGTGTTGACATGACCGTCCTCGGAGTAACTTAAAAATGACATGAAGTGTATATTGTATGCATACTGTATATTTGTTTGAATTTGAATTTATTATTGATATATACCACTTATTTATGCTTAATAGAAGTAATGCATTGGTCTGTAGTAAATCATCGCGCTCATCGCAAGCAACCTACTGTACTTTTGGTGACCCGGGTATTGCAGCCACCGTAAACGATAATAAGTGTATCTAGACTGAATCAAGTGGCAATCCGCCCGACCGTCTACCGATATAATTAGCGCTTTAATAGTGATTTGAAATAAATCTTATAACTGATGTTTCACATTTGAAACGTGGTATGCACTGTGGACTGAGTCAAGGTGCAAAGTACAAACGATGTAGAATTATTATCTCGAATTCCGTTCAGTGAGCAATCACTCGTATATTACCAATAAAATCATCACAAGCCTTTCCAAGAAGATTGACAGTTTCCACGCATAGTCGGTATAACCCAAAATCTTGCTTCCCTTCCTGAAATTTACGATAAACATTAATCTTCGATCCCTTATATAATGTATACAAATCTCATAAAAAGTAAACTCACAAAGACAAACCCGATCTTATAAACATGAAACGTATCCTCTGTGTAGTGTGCTTCCAACGAAACTTTCTTTACTGAGCCTGAAAACAGACAAGGGCATTAAAACATTTTTGACCACAAGACAATATTTCAACCTACCATTAATATTCTTTGCCACGGTCAACGTAATATTGTTGTCTTTTGAGTTAACCATGAATGAAATATTTAAGAGTAACAACGAGTTCAATTCAGTTTTCCATGAATACCTTGATATTGATAAGTTTTCTGGAGGATCTGCAATAAAATAATTTGTACAAACTCATGGCAGTGATCATTCATTATATACTAATATTAATTCATTAGGCTACATGGCCTTAATGGTTCAGACTATCCACCAAATCGGGAGATTGTTGGCTTAATTTCCGACCGAGTCAAACCTATCACTTTATTATTGGTAATGGCTTCTTATATGCTTGGCAGTCAATATCGGTCAATAATGACGTGTAACGTGTAACGTGTACCATAATCATTGACCTTGGCATACATAACCCTTAGCAGAAAGAGCCTCAATTTTAAAACAACAACAACAACTTACAGTAGACTATGATTGTAATGGGTGGAGATTCAACATTAACACCTTCAGCAACAGTAAAATTTGTGATGACCTGGCAAGAAAAACTCTTTCCATTGTCTGACGACTTCAATGTATAACTAGACGGGATCGTCTAAACGTAAACGTAATGAGAAAACGTACTTTATGCAATTGCAACATATCTTGACTCACCTCATTGTTCAGTCTATACCGCACATAATTGGAAACGGGAAATCCCTCAACGAAATTGCAGTTAAAGGCGCTATTAGAATCGACATCGTGATGAAGCTGGTTGGCGTTCACCTCTCGTGGACCTGTAAGTTAGATTTAAAAGTCAGAATCAGACATCAGATGTTCTTCTAGCATCTAGCATAGGAAACCGCTTACTGCGACGTTTCTATACATCGTGTAGGCTTACCCATGGCCCTGTAGTAGGCCATGGCCTGATGGCCTACCAATAAATTACAAAATTTCTCAGTAGCTTTGCAACATTTACGGTTGCGCATCAGAAACCATTCAATTCGGTTTAGACGGGTATTACATCGATATAGCCTCGTGGTCGTAGAATATGCAAATAATTCATTGAAGTAAAGAGAAAACGACCTGTCACGGTGGTTTCAAGAAGTGCGCATTCAACCTCAACGGTTTGCTCGTCACGCACATGGCGCTTCTCGAAGATTCTCTTCAATGCGCCGGCGGCCGTCACATTGTAAGGAGGGTTGCGTTATCCTTCTGTCTGTCGTTTTGTCGGTGTTATTATTCCGTGTTTTCACTATTATTCTAGAATATTTCCAGCGATTCTTTAACGGTTACCTAGCATTAGCGATAGTTTCTGCGATCTGTCTTATTACTGCAATAAAGGGAGCGTTGACACGGAGCTGATCGTTTTCAATACGAAGTAATCAGTTGGGAAGCGGCCTGTTTTGATACTCTGCAAGAAATATTCTAATCCTACGGCCCTGCGCCCGTAGATCCACTGCTTCGCAACGACACGACCTTCATAATCTCTTACCGGACCAACATTGTACGTTTTTACAGCCGATCCACTCTGCGTAAGCCCCGCATGTTGCGATGCCTTTGTTCCTTGAACCATCTAAGTTGTAAAGTACTTGTCCATCTTCGCTACAGCTGCAATTTGCCTCGTCATTGAAATGACCGAGCGACTGTGATGTAATTTTGAAAGTAGAATTTTGAGCAGAAGTCGTCTTAATCTGGTGAGATTCACAGGCTGTAACAGGAGGTTTCCAATCAGCAATGTCTAAAGAGATATTAGTTTGCGGTGGCTAGTTGGCACAATTGTCAGAAGTCTAAAACGGTAATGACGTAATCGCATTAACCGCGTGAAATCTAAGTTGTGCCTTCGGCCTAATCCCAATACTGTGTTCCGGAGATATAATGACAAGACATGGGTTAATATATGTGAAACACAGGCATCCAAACATCTGCCCAATCAATTAATGATCAGAAATCAAGCCCGGACGTTTCGATTTTAGAGGGTAGTTCAACCGCGTGGCCAACTGTGCAAGGTTTCGCTGATTATGGATCGCAGATCCGCATACGTGTGATGACCATGGAGTTCTTAATCAAGATTAAGAACTCAATGGTGATGACTGATGAGTGGATTATGCACGACGAAAAGTTTGCGGGGATACTTTCTACTTCATATTAAATGATAAATGTCTATGAATAGCATTATAATTTTATCTAAATAATACTTACGTATAACATGCAGAACTGTGAGAATCAAATCCCCTCTATTCGTGCAAATTTGCATCAGCTGTGTTGTTAAATTAAGCAAGTTGTATTCTTCTGGCAATGAATTGAAATCCCATGAAATCCGATAGAAATTTTTGTCACGTTGTATACTGCAAATATCAAACAATAGAATTAAACTATTTCATATCCCGGAAGTTTCTGTTTGTTACTTTTGAAGTTACGGCGTATTCAACCCTACTAATGTCATGTACGTTAGGTCAATTCATACGGTCACATATCGATACTTCCGGTTTATATCTCGGATCAATATTACAACCCCAATACTCCGCACTCCCTCCAAACTGAATGCCAAGCATAAAAGAACCGTTATCAAATTTCAAATAATTTGACTTTACTCGGTCGGGAACTGAACCCAACACCTCCCGATCAGAATGGCAGCCAGCGAAATAGCTTTGGGAGGCTATGGGTACGACGTGCATTCCATTTTACATTTGATGTAATTGTATATGTGCATAGCTGACCCATTGCCTACTTTAGTTAGAGTAAGCCATGGCTGACCCCATAAATACATATCTGACCTGAATATGAGATTCACATGTTCCAGAGTGTTCTTCGTAGAAGTTGCTCCAAACGCATTTTTATCCGAATATATGTACCCGACATTATATTTCTGAAAAGAAACATATAATACACGTCCGGACCATTATAAGCTATACCTAATTCATCGGCAGATGCATCGATATGATCGGGTGAAAACATCGCAAGATGAAATGTCAAGTAGAAATTTGAAAAAATCTTGTGTCTTATTGACGTCAAAGTAATCCAGTGTGATATCTTACGTCTGTTTCATTACTTGCATCAAGGACTGCCACAAATAATTGATCGTCCGTTTGTATTTCTGATATAACTGTTGCGTTGGAGCCGATTGAATGATAGTTACCACCAATTTGATACGTTCTTACCAACTCATTACCTGTGAACACAGAGATAAATAAAGCGAGCGTGCACTACGACACATAGGATATATTTGAACAATCTGCCGCTTGGAATTTACGACGTTTTCATTTATATACATCGGTGGGATGCACTAGCGTTATAGATCAATGCTTCGGTTATGGAATATAAGGGATATCGACATCTCTGGTTATAGCCCGGATCACTATCACGACCACAACCCTTCTAACTCTCCCGATACTGAAAGCCAAACAGTGAAGATACGGATACCAATTTTAAGGCTTTGACGTTGTTGGGAATCGTACTCGAAACTTCCCGATCAAAATTGAAGCCATGTAATCTCTTAGATAAAAGTCTAGTTTAAAACGTACCTACAGAGGCATGTACGATCCATAAGTTTGTTAGTGTCAGAATCAAAAGTTGCTGAAGTAGATTGCTCATCTCATCTCATCTCATCTCATCTCTTGCTACTTGAATCAACTAAATACAGCATCCTATATAAAAATGAACTCCCAGCAGAAGTTGAAATTCCACAGAAATTGCCGGATGTGTGAAGAAAACTATACCAGCCTCTGTAGCGCTCTATGGCCGCTTCATTTATCTTATACAGTATCTTTATCGCAGCTTAGTTTAGCCTAACCCTCTCACATCAAATCTCTTGCCATTGTAAGACAATTCAAGACTTTGCTGTATTTTGAAATGCGACTATTTGCCGACGTTTCGAAAATGATGACTCGATATAAAGTCTGCATTCAATGGCCACAAACCACAAGACTGACATTTGCCTTGCAACTGAGAAACTAAGTATGAATCATCGTTATTATACCTGAAGCTTTGGTGAAGTGGGCCTGATTTTATCACGTTGTGTGTTTTGTTTTATTTGGAATTTAATTTGGAATTTATTGCGTTTTCAACTACTAAGGTCATTTACGCCAGATCGATGCTCAGTGTATACGTGTCAACACTTCCATGGTATAGCCCGGATCACTATTACAACCACGACTCTCCGTACTTCCCCGATACCGACTGCCATGTAGGGAAGGAACGGATACCAATTTAAAGTCTTCGATTTGACTCGGTCGGGAATCGAACTCGCAACCTCCCGATCAGTAGCCGGACAATCTATACCACTCGGCCAACTGAACGTTGGTTCACCTTTTGACTAACACAGAATCCTCACGTCCTGTCCTCTTTCCTTATGCAGATGCTTATGCTGATGTAGGCTACGGCGACGCATATGCATTTAGGCGACGCATATGCATTTAGGCTACCGAGGGATGCTTTCACAGGGGTTATAAAGTATCTGTACTAATCACAAAAACGGGCAATAAAGTATCACCATTTGAAAAGGTCGGGGCTATAAAGTAGCTACCACACTACTTCTGTTTATTCCGTATTTCAACCGCCGATGTAAACAAATTGTCTTGGGCAGGTTCGGAGGTTTTTCCAAATACTTGGTTGAGATTGTTTATAACAATCTGTTATTGATCCGATGGATGAATGGATAGATTAATAATCTTGTGCAGATTGATACGTCGCATTCACACATGCGAAAGCTTGTGAACGATAATTCTTAATAAACCAAAACTGGTCGTTAAATCCGTGGTGAATCTTCTTCACGATATCAATTGCCCTCTGCCATCGGCACCGCTATATTCTTCAATATTAGAAGACTATAATCCGATGATAATAATAATTATTTCTACTTAAGAAGAGGCTGGCATTAAGTTAAATCGTTGAAATGGGGTGTGCCTGTGTGCCATGCTGAAAGCTGTATATGACTATAAATTGAACTATATGTTTTCTACTGATTGGGGTCGCTTGGTAAATTGGGTGTAGAAATACATGACGGTTTGAAACTAACGTACAACATATTGCAGTATTGCAGTAACTATTTCTCGCATTGATTTCCAACATATTTTCGAATCCAATTGATGTAACTTGATATTCTGACGTATCCGCCAGCGACACCAGCTTTTCCACAGAAGTCACCGAAGCTCGTGACACCGTCGAGAAACCACTCGTTCCCTCTCTTACAAAGAAGTGGTCCTCCGCTGTCGCCCTGTAGATAAATGAAAATGCATAAAATTCGCATAAAGAGGCTTGTACGGTATTCATCGACTATATATGTATTATGTAACCGCATTAGCCAACGCCGTGCGGTTACAAAAGCCTAACGTCCAAGGTGACTGATCGACTGTGTGCGCTGGTAAACTCGTATTTTTCCATATCTGGACTGATTTGTCAATTTCTAGATTGACCTTTAACCTTTTCTGAGTCTACCGTTTTCTTTCATTGAAACAATCTAGCGGTACGTCAACAGCTGGTCCATTCTACCACAGTTAATGGAATCCAACTGCCGTTGCATCAATGCATCACCAATTCGCTTTCAAACACAAGTCGAATGCATGTAATACTTGCGGTTACCGGTACTAACTGGTACGGAAGAGTAGGTTACGTCGCACGAGGGTGATTACGCCTATACGCTACCAACAAGCACTAGAGCACACAGGTAGGCTACTGTACACAAATTGATACTTCGTACGGAACGATCGACTATATCTCTCGTGGGCATGTGGTGTTGCGGTGTTGAGGTATAGCGGCTGAGTAACATTGGACTGGAAGATCACTTAATGAATACAGCAAACGTTGGTTTACCAGCATGAAGTAGGCTAGCGATGTAGCATATCATATGCACACCCGCAGTCGCACTGTTGTTTCCAAAAACCGAGGACCAACACCACTACCAAAATCGTTTGTGAAAGATTATTATTATCTTGTGTCAATGGTCTCGATGTTGTGACCTCCATTTCAGTCATTACAAATTTTCACTAGATGACTGATATTTTTATCAATAGGCTTGCTGCATGGGTATGCGCATATAATATTTGCGTAGTTACAAATTTGATGAAATAAACCACTGTTAAGCAGAAAAAGTAGGCCTGTATAGATGCAACTGCGAGCGAGACACTGCTAGGTGCAATGCACGTCTTGTGCGCGTGTACGTGTGCATGCCTAATCAATATTCACCTTGCATGTATCTCTGTCCTTATGTCCTCCAGCGCATATCATTAATCTCCAGTCGTATGACTCATATTTGCAAGATTTTCCTGGTCGGATGACTATTGAAGCTTCTTTTAATGTCAATGCCCTCGGCCCAATCCCTGCAATATTCCGTTTCAATATGCAATAGAGTAGCCTAGGCTATACTTTTCGTCATTAAATTTATCATAATGTTATATTATATATCGCGCTACATGGCAGTGACGGATCGCAGTGTGTTGCCGTTCGCCAGCTGCTTTTTTCCATATTTTATGACACGCAGCGAAACTATCAAGGTTCTATATTACAGCCTCAACTCGGCGTTAGTGCTGTGAGACACTACTGTGTATTATGGGCAATAGGTTATACGTGCGTGGCCATAGCTGATTGAAATGCTCGGCTCACGATTTGATGATTTTACATCAAGATGCCCCTCATGTCGCAAACCTCCCCATTTGTCTCGGCTTAGAACATGCTGCGACTGCGTAAATTGCCTTTTCAGGGTCATACGGTATGCTAATAATAGGCAGGTCATCAAGCAGATGGCGATCGTCAAGATGGCAGCAGATGACCATTGACTTTATCATCATATACATCTTTATGAGCAACAACGTTGCTGGTTTGATTCAGACCAGCCCCATCACATTTAAGATGTATAAATACATGTTCTCAACCTTCCTGCCAGTCTCCTGCTGTCATTGGGATAATGTGGTGAGTTGCTACAACATTGATATGTGTAGGCCTACATCTACGTCTGCATAGTCTCACTGCGTGATGTACTTTGTACGGTCAGCAGATGCATGGGGCCGGCAAATTGAAGTTTCCCATACATGCTCCGGCGTAAGTCATGATAAATGGAGAGGTTTACGACAGGAATGGAAACCGGTGTAATAATATCCGCTAAATCATTTTCTTTTCAATCCGCTGTGGCCAAATGGAACATGCCAGAATGCTAATGAGGACGTGAATACCTTCGGTGCTCCCCCATCCTAAGACCTTGCACGTAGTTCCTGCAGTCGGTTTCAGAAAGCTGGAGAATGGAGATGCTTCAGACACGACACCTGATATTATTGGCTTTGGCAAGCAAGCTGGCCTTACGTTGTACGTAACATCCACAGCGCGGGGTAAGCGAATCAACGCCAAATCATGAACATCAACGTCGGCATCACTGTTGACCTTGTACTGTGAGTGCACAATGATCTGCCGCGGCTGAAATGTCTGCAGAAAGAATAGAGGGAGATTGAAACCTATTATATCGTGAGCGGGTATGAGAAAACCACAAGATCACCATTAGAACAAAGGCGAAAGTGTACCAGGCCAGCGTCCTGAGTAGAGATCGACCGATATTGGTTTTATCAAGACCGATACGGTAATCGGCCTTTTACATGACTGATGGCCGATGTCGATAATCCAAAAATCATGAATATTGGACTCGATAATCGGTCAAAGTCGATATTAGGCCGATTACCGTCTGATTATTGAGGCCGGTATCCAATATTGACTTCCTTACTTGACTAACTTCCGATACCGATAATCGCAAAAATATAAATATCGGCCTCGATAATCGGCCGGGGCGATAATCGGTCGACCCCTAGTCCTGAGTACGCTACTCTATGGAAGTTAAGCATGGACGCTATACTCCAAGCAAGAGCGGAAACTGAGTGCCTTCCACACGCGCTCCCTACGCAGCCTCTTGGGCATCACCCTACAGGACCACGTCACCAATCTTAATGTCCTTGCTTGGTTTCAGGTCTGGCCGACATGTTTACCATCCTGACCAAGAGACGACTGGGACGGCTAGTTCATACCATACGCATGGGAACCGGTCTCATCCCGAAAGACCTACTATATGGGGAACTGACCACTGGGACCAGGCCCACTGGATGTCCTAGCTTCCTATTCTAGGATGTTTGCAAGCTCGCCCTGAAAGCTGGAGGTTTCAACCCATCGGACTTGGAGAAAGCTGCCCTGGACCGCATTGCCTGGCGAAGCACCACTCGTTACATCTTCGACGAAGCACAGGCATCAAGGGTGTCTCACTAGAGGAAAAAACATCACCGAAGAGAGCAGCAAAAACAATCTACCGACTCAGTCCTCCCCCCAAGACAGAGATCGGTGTAAATCTTCATCAATTGTGAAAGGCCGTACGGATCACGCATTGCTCTCTTTATTCTCGCATTGCTCTCTTTATTCACACCACTCGCTGCTCAAAGGGATTACTAGATATCCCTGAACTCTATGCGTAGTCAACCATGATCTCTCGAGATCGACGATGCCAACAACAATAACAATATAGTGACATGAGTGAAGCATTTCCAATTAGTTTCTCGCCGAACGCGTGGTGATCCAATCAGCCCGCGGATATCGCAAAAAATTCCTCGAAGTCAAAGTGCTGGCGGGCTGGCACGTTTGATTGCTGCAACTAACGCCCAGCCTCGAAGTGGTAACTAATTACGCGACGTGTATTGGGTTAAATTTTTTCTTTGGTTTGTATTTTCCCCTCTACGTCACATTTTATATGAATATTTAGCAGACAAAGACAATGGTTTAGTCTGTTTTAAAAGCCTCTACTCTTCGATACAATTAGTGTTTGTGTTAATAAATAGGCCTACTTGATTTCCAGCGTTACCTGGATCACCCTTCCATCTTCTTGCTCGTGTTTCCAATACTTGCCAACGCTCACCAGATAGCCTCTGACATCCAAACTAGAAACAATAATATAACGTAACTTTAGCGGATGGTAGAATATCGTAGTTCTCATTCTGAATATTTTTATGGCACTGGACTTAGAATAGAATGTATAAATTCCGAGAAAAATATGAAAATTTTCGCCGTAGCCCACCCAAGTAATAGAAGATATTTTAAGAAGAATTTGATTGCGCGTTTATCTGCTTAGGACGGCATATCTATACGCCAGGCCAGTGCTTTTTCTGCTTCCACGCCTACCGCTGCCGTTTCCACCTCTTCTGCTAAAACCAGTAAATAACACGATAGCGACTTTTCGCGGTTTGGATACCTCAACATGTCACTTTCACATTTTTGACCGATTGCATTGGCGAGGATAAGACTACAGACGTTTCCCATTAATTTGGTAAAAAGATAAAGTCAGTATCTGGTTGGCAGTCTGTATCTGATGGAGTGCGGATGGTAGTATATATATGATAGTGATATAGTGATCCGGGCTTTGAACCGGAGCTATCGACACTCGGATAAACAATAAAATTGACCTGGCGTGTATGACTTTTGTAGTTGAAAACGCCACAAATCCAAAATAACAAAAGATTAAATATGGCACGCCCATATGGCCGTCAGCCTTGCTTATTTGAAAGCATTCTATGAGCATTCGAAGGCGCACGGTTCACTGTAGGCATATGTAGAAACACAAGATGTAAAATTTTGTCGTTTCCGCTTCCGCTTCCACATCACCGATTTCAGCCTCACAACCGCAACCCTACACACTCCGCACTACCCCGATAATGACTGCCATGCCGAAGTGTAACGCGGGATACAAATTTTAAAGATTTTGGTCTGACTCAGACAGGATTCGACCCCGGTAAATCGGTGTCGATCGGATGATGTACAAGTCAAAACATTCGGCCAACAGTGCGGTTCGAAGTATGAGTGTTTAACCTTCCAGATATATTTTGTCTATATAGCAGGATAGTGGCCACGTTATGATAGGGCCAGACAGGCCTCTCACTGCATTCCGTTCGCCAATTTATCAGGGATAGTGAGACATTGACAGAGTACGAAAATGCGCATTGTCCAGAGGGTGATTTAATGGTAGAGTGGATTTTGCAAATTTCACGAAGGCCCCTGCTTGCTGCTTGAATAGAATTTGGGATATTACAAAATTCACTTACTCTAAGGCATTGCCTTGAAAATTGAGAAAGCAGTGAGCAGCAGTGATTACCCAGTTTGAACAAATTAAAGTCGCTCCACAGATATGCGAAAACAAGTCAGTCTCAAGTTGTACCATCCAGGGCCATGCAGTCCTGCCGGCGGCGCTACCACCTGCAAAATACGGTAATAAGCTGATGACTCTATAGCTGTTATCGCGTGTCGTGTCACTCGTGTGTAAAGAAATCTTCCTGCAGCCGTAATTTGATACGATTTTGAATAATTGTAAAATTTTGAAAGTCAAGCGAACATATAGGCTACTATGACACCTCCTGATGAGGCGGACAGTCAAACCAATCGGCCAAGTGAGCACAACTGGCAATGGCCTTAATTTGCCACGTTGATGATTATTGCTTCGTTGGCGTCAACCATTGATGCTAGCGTCAGCCGTTTAGTTTTCGAGCTGTACGCAACGTTGATTTAGTCACCACATACTTCGTAGGGAATTCCACCACGTATTGTACCACTGTTCGAATTTCAAAGACGTTTAGTGGCGCGTATACCATTGCATTTACACGGGAATGTCAGCTGGATTCGACGTGTTTGCATTATAGCGGCATGCACAATCACGAACTTATCGAAATGCCTTGTTCATATATTTTATTCGAGCATGTAGTGCTTTGCGTTGTTCGAGTCTCAAGTGTATTTATCAAGACCTTTCACTTCCAACTGAGGTCAGAATTTTGTACAATTAGTCAAGGTACTTTTGCTGGGAGTTGTTTTCACTACAAGATTTTTATTGATCGTCCACCATCGGCTCCACTACACTCTTCACTACAAGATAAAATATTAGATCCATAATGTCCGTCGTCTGATCGGGAGGTTCCGGGTTCGATTCCCGGCCGGAGTCAAAGCAAAGATTTTAAAATAGGTATTCATTCCACTTCTGCGTGGTAGTCAGTATCGGGCAAGTACATAATGCTTTGGTTGTGATAGTGATCCAGGCTATAAACCGGAAGTATTGACACGTGATGTGCTATAAGCATTGATCTGGCGAACATGACCCTAGTGATCGAAAATGCCATAAATCCAAAAATAAAAACAACATAAGTCACCTACTATCTTCAACTTCGTCCGCACCACTGGTTTGCCACACTTGAAATAGTCATCTGAAATATTCAATATCATTTTATTCTTATGGGTAACAAATATGCCATCGACACCTCCTCTCTGGACGGAAATTCTATTCGTCGCCTAGCTCATGTGTTACCTCGGTAGCCAACTATTTGCAACTATTCAAATGAGGCAGCAGTCAAATCGTACATCGGAATGCCACTCGTGATGGCACGTTTGAGGACAGCGCCTCAGACAGAACCCTTATTGACTTCTGGTTAACGTCTTCGAATTAGGCTACTATGTAAAGTAGCGTGAGCTTTTTCTGGACACTTACCGTATATGAATTGGATCAGGGGAATTTTCGTTGAATGCACTGACTCTTCCCATAAGGCTCTGCGATGAGCTGTTGTGACGCATGGCGTTTTGTTTCGTTTTAATTGGTCCCGAAATAATTTCAGTCGAAGTGAAATGACGACCTTTCCTGCAGCTGACTTATTCACCCCAATTTGATTTAACGAATCGAGTTTATCTGATTTTTCCACATACATATCTAGAAGATTTGGATGACTCTCGAAATGAGAAGTCTATCACGGGGTGCCTTTTTTATCCGTCATTCCGAATTACGATCATCCATTTGAGACACATGGCCGTAGGCGACTACTTACCCGGGCAAAATTCTGCTTTAATGCATCTGTTATTGTGCCAGTAAGGCTTCCACGGTGGGCAAGCACATCCAGGGACACAAGTGAATTCATCAAATCGTGACGCTGATATCATCGGCTTGATTTGAGTCACTAAATGAACATAAAGTAGCAAATAAATATTTAATATCGGTTGGCCCTATTTGCACGACAATTTGAATAATTGTCATCGCATAAGAAGAGGAAAATCACATCATTTTCGTCGTATTTTGCATCTGCAGTAGTACAAGGATATGGATGCCTATAGTTGATTGTTATCTTTTCTACTTTTACACAGACTCACGAGATATACAAACACACAATTTCGATGCATTACCACGCCCGCATGACGTGCATATGCGAATCGGACAAGAAAGTTGTTGAAGTCCAGCCCAATCCTCAATGCGCTGACCTTCTAGTCAAGAAGCTTCGGATAGGGCTACC